>JAGVSP010002289.1:0-69280 GCA_022494985.1 Micrasema minimum | reverse complement strand
CTTGGTAAGCCTTACTAAACACTACGTAAGTTAAAAAATAAATCAAAAAATTTATGATGCTAAATCAATGTTTTTGTTTCTTAAAAATTTTGCCCCCACAAAAAATTTTAAAAAATTTTTATATAAAACAGCTATAGTCAAGCCGTAGGTACTAAGGAAATTATAAATACCACCCTATTAATACAACCTTTTCTAGTCTCGGGAGGCTTTTACGGGCCTTTGTGTCAGCAGGGACAACTATACGTAGATATGCTCACAAAAGGAAGATCTCTAAAGTTGGTAGCACGTGTGTGAGTCAGCTCATGCCGAAAGTCGTCATATCCAAATATGAAAAAAAATGTGGATACCTTACGATGCCGATGTATTGATTGAATTGGCATTTATTTTATATATTTCCATATTATATCATTTAAATACGGGCCAGTCATTTAGCCAGAATGATGGACGACAGATGGACGAAACGCGTTCTGGTGTGGAGAGCGAGGAACCAGAGGCCTCAAGGACGTCCATGGGTGTGATGAGTGGACGATATCAAGAAGTTTGCTGGAAGACGGTGGATGGGAACGGCGCAGGATCGGGAGGAGTGGAGGCGGCAGGGGGAGGCCTATGTCCAGCAGTGAACTTCAACTGGCTGACATGATGATGATCATTAAAATCAAACTCAAATCAAACTTTCTGGTTGTATTTATTTACTGTTATTTAGTGATAGCTGTTTCGCCTCTTTACAGAGATAAAGAAGCTTTTTTGAAACTCGGGAATGTGGATATTCAAGCGTAAACTGAAAACGCCTTGACAAGTAAATAAATAGAAAATAATGACAGTAAATAAGTTGAATAAAAATACCTTAAGACGTAAGGAACACAGAAGTGAGGCAACGGACGCAATAACCCTTGGTATCTACTGTCATCCGGCGTAGACGGCTAGGCCATATACCACGCACGCCTCCCGAGAGCCTTAACCATGCTTGCATATTTTGAAAGGCGTAAAGGTTCTCGGCGTCCTGAACGTCCGCTATTGACAATCCGTCGGCAGTTTGCGTCAGAGCTGCGGGACGTGGACCTGATCTGGGAGGATGCGCGGGAACTGGCTGCCGATCGCTTGGTTTGGAGGCAGTTTGTGGAATCCATATGCTCCACATACGGAGTGGATGTGGTATGATGATGATGATTAAGATGCGCTTGTCCCGCTTCCTGGCATAGTGGAAACGCATTAAGCTACAGCGCATGAGATCGTGGGTTCGATTCCCGTAGGGGGTCACCATGAAACATTTATAAACGAGTGATTTCATATTAATTTTTTATGTGTGATGTATTAGACTGGTACTGAAGCGTATGACTGATCATCTTACCTTCATGTAATAAAATGATCAAGAATACTACACTTGATGTACCGATGCAGTGCTCTATGCACCATTGGGTGCTGATAGGAGAAAGTAGTAGTAGTTGTAGTAGTGTAGTAGTAGAGTCGCGAGGACTCCGGATTGGAATCTTCAGGTTCGTACCCCGCTCCAGCACAACTTGTTTCCTGCTTTCTAGCACAGTTATTTCCGAGTACTCGAAAGCAGCCAGAAATTTAAATATTAGAGCAAATCATAATGACTAATGTTTTTTTAAATTTTTTATTACTATATTTATTTAGTACATACTTTATAATTTTCACATAGTTTCTTTTAAAAAAATGTAGGTAAATCGTTATGATTTTTTATCTTTTTACGTTTTTATTATAATTTTTTTTTTAAATGATTTTTTTAGCCACCTCAACAGGCCAGGAGGCCCAATTACAGAGGGGAACAACGTCACATCGTTTTATCTTTTCTATCTTTTTTATCTTTTTTTTTATCGTTTTTATCTTATTTTAAAAAATAGTTTTATCTTTTTTTTATCGTTTTTATCTTTTTCATCTTTTTTAAAAAAAATTGTTTTATCTCTTTTTTAAAAAATAGTTTTATCTTTTTTTTTATCGTTTTTATCTTTTTCATCTTTTTTTAAAAAATAGTTTTATCTTTTTTTTAAGAATAGTTTTATCTTTATCATCTTTCTTAAAATCTTTTTTTATCTTTTTTATCTTGTACTTATATCTTTTTAATCTTTTTTTAATCTTTTTAATATTTTTTTATCTTTTTTATCTTTTTTATCTTTTTTATCTTTTTTATCTTTTTATCTTTTTTATTTTAGGTAGGTATACCTACTGTATCAAAGGTGATGCGAATTAAATGGATATTATTATTATCATCATTAAGGTAAGACGCGTTACGATATGACCTGCCTTATATCGCTATCCACGTCGCGTCGTTTCGCTGAAATTCTGAGCTCTGAAATAAACCCTATTTCAGATCTTTCAGGAAAACTATGAAAGCGTAACTATTGAATTATTAACACTTATTGTTTCCCGTTCTTTAGGCTATTGTTACATTTGGTTTATATCAAAATAATACCGCTCGTCTTTTGTTGTTTACAAAACGTCTTGCTTACTGTTCATTTAATATTAAAAAATATATTAATTCCACTTCCTTTGCTTTATTTACTTACCCAACTAATCTGTGCACAATTTTTCCGAATGGGATGAAAGTCCCACCCTTTCCCTTAACTGTTTTAAAGACCATTGAGTCTTTTTTCAGTCCAGCACAACTCCACAGATTTTTTCAACAAGCTAAACCGCGATTTTAAGATTGTTAGTGTGATAAAAATACGGATGAATTTACGTTATGTACGCGAACAAATGCTTTCATTGCCCCTACCACTGTCTCGGCTTATGTATTATAATTGTCATTGTTTCCATCATCCAAACCAACCTCGCCCGTGGAGTAGCGGTAGGGCGTGAGTTCGCGGATTCGATTCCCGAAGGGGTAAATATAAAATATTTATTTGATGTATTTTTCAGATAAAATTATTCCATGTGTGATACCTAGGACTAAAGCGTAAGACTGATCATCTTACTAATTAACTAACCATCAAGCCATAGGGGTAGGCAGAGAGGATAGAATGCCATACTAGTCTGTCCTGACATACTTCCTTTGCTTCCTCTACATTCATACATTTTCTCATGCACATACGCCGGTTATTCCGACTTTTCACATGTCCACTTTCAAGTACTTGTCGCACTTGGTCATGCTACGTCTTTCTCGGACTTCCGCGGCTTCTACATCCAGGCGCACTTGCATTTAAACTTATTTTAGCCGTTCTTTCATCACTCGTTCGCTCCACATGACCAAACCATCGTAAAAGCCGTTTCTTAATTTTGTGGATAATGCTTATCTCAGCCTTGCACTCTGCTCTAATTTGGACATTTGTACACCTATCATACATAGTCTTACCACACATAGATCGCATTTCAACAGCATTCAGTCTACTTTCATCCTTGTTTTTCCAACACCACGCTTCACTACCATACATAAGGGTTGGTACCAGAACTCCGTTTTGTACTGTCAATTTTGCTTCTTTCTTTAAGTTCTTATTTGCCACTATGGATTTCAAGGCACCATTAACTCTGTTTCCGGCACTAACCCTTCTCTGATCATCTGCCCTCCATGAAACAAATGATCAAGATTCGTTGCACTTGTGTAAAAATGCAGCACCCTATGCACCAGTGGGTGCAGATAAGGGAGAGTAGTAGTGGTAGCAGTATTCAAGCGTAGGCCGCTTAGGATTTATTGGAAATAGTAGTTACAAATTAAAATATGTGTAAATATCATAAGATTGCATAAATTTCTATAAAAATAAAAATTTATTATTAATTTATAATCAAGTAAAACAAGTGCTTGAAAGTGGGCATGTAAGAAGTCGAAATAATCGACGTGCGTGCATGAGAAGATGTATGATGAATGTGGAGGAAGCAAGAGAAGTATGCCAGGACAGAGTGGTGTGGCGTTCTATCCTCTCTGCCTACCCCTTCGGGGAAATGGCGTGATGGTTAGTTAGTTATTTTATTTTAGTTATTATTATTGTTTAAGTATCTTAGAATGCGAGATTTGAAATATTTAGTTCTCGAAGTTGTTATTTCATATTCCGTATATTTGAAAAAAACAATTTTTTTTCACGACATTATGTCGTTATTCCGTTGTTGAAAATTCTTTAGAAAAATAAGATTATTTTCTTCATTACAAAGTTGAAAAGATAAAGCTTTTAAGAAGAAGATTCATTATGTCATACTTTGTGAATATTTTAATAATTATTGTTACGGAGAATTCTTTGCCATGAAAGCTTCGAACAAGAATTCACTAGAAGGGGCGTTTCCGTACAAATGTTCTAAAAATATACACTTCCTAGGGTTAATTTCATAACACCACTTAATATCAAATTCCACCATCTACAGACTCCAGCAGTTAGGCCAATACACGAAACGTGTGACGTAGATGTCAAGTGATGACGTAGATGCCTATTGATGACGTAATGAGTGACGTAGTGGGACACCTAGACACGGTAGTATGGAATGTCACTTCTCTGAAATTCATGTTCGCAGCATGAAAGTCCTTTGTTTCGAATTGGAATTATTTAATGATGAGTTGCTATGAGATGCTTAAGATTTATTTTACGAGAAAAAGATTAGATACTTGTTAGACTGAAAGAAATTTAATGGAGTGGCAATTAATTTCAATAAATTTATTGAATAAAAGCCAGATTATCTACTTCTTTCTATTTTCCCTTTCCGCACCCAATGGTGCATAGGGCACTGCATCGGTACACCAAGTGCAGTGTATATTGATCATTTTATTACATGAAGGTAAGATGATCAGTCATTCGCTTCAGTACCAGTCCAAGGGATGAGGGATAATATCATCTCATAAGACATAGGCCTCCCTCTGCCGCCTCTACTCCTCCCGATCCTGCGCCGCCCCCATCCACTGTCTTCCAGCAGACTTCCTGATGTCGTCCACCCATCTCATCCTTGAGGCCTCTGGTTTCTCGGTCTTCACACCAGAACGCGTTTCGTCATCGTTCGTCCGTCATTCTGGCTGTGACCGGCCCATTTCCACTTCAAGCAAGCAATTCACTCCACCACGTCGCAGACCTTTGTCTGGCGTCGGATCCAATCGTTCCTTTTTCTGTTTCTTATGTTATTCCAAGCATTATTCGCTCCATGCTTCTCTGTGCAACTTGCAACTTATGGGAACAACTTATAAGAAAGGGGATAATATGCTGCGGCCATACTTATGGGTGATGTTGTGGAGAATTTCAGGGCCTTCCAGCGGTTTGTTGGGGCCTGGGTGCTGCGTTAGGAAGACCTGAGATGACCAGGTGTGTTCCTTCGGGGCTGCCGTCTCTGTGCCTTGCTCCTTGGTGGGTTGGAAGCGAAGTCGGTGTTTTGTGCCGACCTTCCCCCACGGGGGTGCTTTGAGTCGGGGATCCCCCTTTTGTCTCCGTTGTCGGAACCCTCCCCTTGGGAGACTTGTTTAAATTATTCTACTATCTTTTTCTACCATGTCTCGTTATACAATTTTCGTTCTTTTGTATTGTTTTAAGCTTATACGGCACATTTTGTTGACTTCATTCATTGTATTCGTATTTAATAATGTATTTCATTTGAATGTGTGAGTGTAAAGTGTGCTAGGACAGTGTGATGTGGCGTTCTATCCCCTCTACCAACCTCTTCGGGCAAAATGGCATTATTAAAATCTACTTTATTTACATTTAATAAAAAGCCTTAATGATGAAAACGTATTTATGTTTCCATCTTTGTATTTTCAAAGGACGTGCCATACAAAAGGTTCTGCAAAGTCTTTAATTTACTTTTTAAAAAAAAGCAAAACTCCTTATTCCTAGGTCCAAATACACAACACCAGGGGTCTACGCAGCGCGGTTTTCGAGCATTTTATTCACTCGAAAAGTTAGGAAATTAAAAAGTTACAACTGACAATTAAAATTTTAAGCTGATGGTAAGGCTGATTATCTTACCTTCACGTAATTAATTGATTAAGATGACGTTTCGCATTACTTCTTGTGACATTTTTTGTGATATTATTGTAT
Organism: Micrasema minimum; assembly: GCA_022494985.1. Classification (NCBI taxonomy): domain Eukaryota; kingdom Metazoa; phylum Arthropoda; class Insecta; order Trichoptera; family Brachycentridae; genus Micrasema; species Micrasema minimum. Next base: position 63,317 of record JAGVSP010002289.1, on the reverse strand, counting down.
GGGGGCTTTTATAAAAATACACGGCTGTGACAATATTGACGGGTTTATTATAATACACGGTTTAACTGTCTACGCTGCTCAGAGCTCTAACTGGGAATGACGGGCACACAGCAGACATACTACATACACACACACGTTCGTACATCTTCTGTCACCCTAAACACACAGTCTCTTTCACACACATATCTCACATTTTTGTGTATTTCTTTTGTTCTTTTCTTAAACCATTTTCGTTAATTTGTTAATTTTATATTCAGCTTTTTAAAAATGTTCTACTACTTATTTATTGAATCGGCGTTAACATTGTGGAATAACATATTGAATTATATAATAAAACACTTTGATTTTTGTACCTATGATTTATTTTTTAACACTTTTTTTAGTTGTTAAAAATAATCTCAGTGGACAAAAAATCAAAGTGTTTATTTTATATAATTTATTAATATGAAAATCACAACGTAAATAAATATTTCATGTTGACCCCTACGGGAATCGAACCCGCGACCTCATGCACAGTAGCCGAATGCGCTACCACTGAGGGGGGGATTACGAACCCACCATCCACCCGCAGCTGTTATAAAGTCCTGGGGGACTCTCTTTCAGCTGCACATAGAGGGAAAAATATTCTACTATTTCATCTACTCTATGCAGTTTAGTGAGGGGGGAGAAGGATATACACCGTTTCCCACGATGAGACCGCGAAACTCCAGAGGGGGATTATTCATGATATTCTGAGAAAAAAATCTTTATAAGTTTTTCAAAAACTCAATTCTAAATTTCTTAAAAAAATGATTAAAATATGAATAAAAATTCACGCGTGTAATACCGTCCATTTTTGAACTGGCTAACACCACGTGACCTGCACCAATTTCAGATATGAAATTCGAATTTTGAATGTCCGCACAAGGCAAGGCGTTCGGTGACCAGAGCGGACCCCCACTCCTCCCCGCCCACCGCCACCCCGCCACCGCTAGCATTTCAAACAGAAGCCAGTATTACATAGTCGCTTTTTATTAATACTTTTTTTTAATTAATTATTAAAAATGCCCGGATCAAAGATTTTTTCTCAGAATACCATGAACAATCACCCTCCGGAGTTTCGCAGTCTCATCGTGGGACACGGTGTATTTATATCCCCCTACCCCTCTTATGCTACGAGGCAGAGTTTCCCTTTTAACTCTTTATAAAAGTTTTCCTATCTCTGCACTATACACAAGCCAGATGCTGGTACGGCGCTCTGGGCCAGCGGACAGTGGAAGAGTGGTGGGGTAAGAAACATAGGAGGGCGCTAGGGAGGGGGTAAGTTGACACAGGCCACCCAGCCCCTGAAAACAACTCATTAGTTCGTGTTTTCTGCGCGAAATACGAGTCTAGGAACCAAGACAGGTTTTCAAATTGCATTCGGATTGTGTGATTTACACTTCTAATGCCCACTTTATATGAGACAGTTTCTTGTTCAGAAAACTACACAGTTTCTTGTTCAGAAAACTGTGCAGTCTGTCAAACTTCTGTCAAAAGACACGCTAAATATGTGTATTTTTGAAACGCGAATTTGTAGTTAAGTTATTATCGTATGTTTGCTCTCAGGAAATTGTATATTTAGCTAATTATGTATATATGTTATTGTTTTTTTACGTATTTAAAAGCATACAATAAACCAATGTCTATTTTTAAAACGTTTACATAAAAAACATTGACTGTCATGTCAGCTTAAATCTGACACTAGCACACAGTTTTTCATGCAGTTTTACCTTTATACGGGACCCGTTTTCAGACTGCACAGAAAACTGTGTAGTAAACTGCGCCATAAGATAGCTTAACTCCGCAACTAGGAAAATGTCCTATATTTTTAAATTCCGTGATTTTTTTGGTAAAAATAAAAAAAATAAGATTCAAAAGATTCCTCTTAAAAAATATTTAAAAACGGATTGATCGTACACGGATGCTTTAAAAGCACCCGTCTGTCTCTTAAGGGCACAAAAAGGGTCGTACTGAATATATGGTTGATGCGTGGAACCAGAGAAGGATTTAAGGCGCTACTTACATCAAAACTTGGTTATTACGCCTTGAAATTTATAGACGCATAGAGTCGATAGAATAGTGTCTTTAAATTAAACAAAATAAAAAACCGCATTTTATTAAGAATTTGTGCAATTTTGCTAAAAAAAAAAAAGAGAAAGAAATTTTTTCAATCTCAGATTCAATAGTCATAATACAGGGTGTAAACCCAACTCGATGTACAAGCGGGAAACCAGTGAATCTACACTATATTTAAAGTCGATTTCAATACAACATTTTGGGTCGTGTTCAAATACTTGCACACAATTCTGGATTTATCCAAGACGGGAGTAGGTATATATTTTTTATTTTTATATCCCTACAGAGATGAGGTAGAATTTTTTTCTAATTCAGGAATATGGATATTCGAGCGTTTACAGGGCTTCTGACCTGTCATTGGCTGGGTTAAGTTAATGTTGTATAAAATTCCTGGTCTAAATATGAGTAAAATAAATTGCAGAGTCATCTGCAGGCGATTACTAGTACTTAATTTAACTCGTCAAAAAGAGTCTTAACACAAAATAAAGTAATTGGCCGATAAATACTTAACTTTAATATCAATGCATAGATGGCGCGTTCAACTTGCTGGTGGATGATTCTTGATTCGTAGCATAAATACAAAAATCAAAATGTTACCTGGTGTGGATATTCGCTAATAAGCGGAATGGGGAATGTTGTAGTACCTACATAAAGTGCCACTTAACCCAGCCAATGACAGGTCATAAGCCCTGTAAACGCTCGAATATCCGATTTCAATAGTAAAATAATTTTGATTCGACCCTTAGTTTTCGAGAAAATTGAGTACGAAGTTGATTTTTTTTTTTCCAAATTGTTATCAAATATCATGTTTGTCATGTCACGCAAATCAATACTTTCCATAAAGAAAGCAAAATCTAAAAAACGCGTTTTAATAAAAAATTGGAGCAATTTTACTTAATCTGCCATACTTATGAAAGCTTTTATGAAAACAAATTTTTTTTTTATCAATCTCAGATTCAATAGTCATATATAATAATAGCACGTTCGACTCCAAATACGATGTAGATTCACCAGTTTTTGGGTTGTATTATGAATTTCGTTACATGATGATAATGACCTGGAGCTCAATCACAGATAACTATCGACGTAGTTAAAAACGTAATCACAATGAACATACTCGTACGTTCATACCACGTTCGCCGAGCCGAGCATTGCCGAAGCAACGCTCGGGAATGCTCGGCACGCGATATCGCGGCCAAACGTCAAACGTCAAATCAACGCGCGTGTCGGATTGTTTATTATGTCGACTGCTTTTCTCAATATTTGGCTTGCTGAACGCCGGCTAATTGCAATACGGCACTCGAGAAATATTGAATGAAGATATGTGCGAAGAATATATATCTCGGGAAAGGGCTCGCGACTTGATGCGCTCGTTTAATATTCCGGTCGATAACTTTTAACGCGTGTTCGATTGTGATCGCGAAAACGTTAAACATCCATGGTAAGATAGTCGATAGTGATCTGTGATCGAGCAACTGATCTATTTTGGCAAGAAATCGCGATTACAATATTTAAAAAAAATAATTACTTAAACTTTGAATGCATGACAAGTCATGAAATGAAATCCTGTGAAGCCGGCTAAATTACAACTGATAGGGCCCGTCTAGCAAACGGCTTTAATATTTCAAGCATCACAAAGGCATGACTATGTCTAGGGTCAGATATACTACGACATATATAATACGATGTACGAGTATGGTGGAAGCAATCTCCTCACAAAGCGAATATAATGAATATTTGAGAATGAAACCTACAAACGCTAACGTACTGAAATAACATCACAGTAAAAACGCGATATAAAGTTTGCAAATTTATTTTTTAGGGCCCAAGATGGCAGACTTCTGAGTTTTGAGAATAGGTAGTCTTAGAAGAATATTAGGTGTGCGGTGGTTTGACTTTGTAAGGAACACAGAAGTGACACAGTTGAATTATTTAAGGGAAACATTTTCACTGTATTGTGTACTTTTTAATTATGTCCAATTTTTCAAATTTATATTTTCTCGGCCTTCCCTCGATTATACAAATGTACTTTTGTAAATATTTCAGTTAGACACGGGGTTATACCTAAATAACTGAAATACAAACATTCTAAACTGTAAAATTATATATGTAATCAAATAAGAAATAAGCAACCCTTGGTATCTCCTGTCATCCGGCGAAGGCGTTTCGGCTGGCTAGCCCATATACTACGTATGCCTCCCGAGAGCCTTACCCATGCTTGCCTATTTTACAAGGCATCACGTTCTTGGCGTCCTGGTCGTCCACTGTTGACAATTCGTCGGCAGTCTGCGTCAGAGCTGCGGGACGTGGACTCGACTTGGGAGGATGCACGGGAGCTGGCGGCCGGTCGCTTGGCCTGGAGGCAGATTGTGAATTCCATATGCTCCACATAGGGAGCGGTTATGGTAAAATGATGATGAAGATGGACAATATAAGCCCCATTTATTCCTTAGACTGTTTTAAATACTATTGAGTCTTTTTTCAGTCAAGCACAACTTTACCAATTTTTTCAACAAGCTATTTCGCGAATTTAAGATTACGTAAGTACCTACGTGTGTTAAAAATACGAATTAATTTACGTTATGTACGCGAACAAATGCTTTCATTGCCCCTACCACTGTCTCGGCTTTTGTATTATGATTGTCATTGTTTCCATCACCCAAACCAACCAGAGTCGGCCCAAATTAACAGTAGTAAGGAAACGTTAGTTTCAACCCCGATAATATTTTTTTAGTAATTACTACCACCCGTGCAGAGACCGGCAAACCATCCCCATACCGTCCCTCCATCCCAGACATCCCCCTGTGCAACCGCGGTCAGTCAGGGTCTCAATGAAGGGGGACATGGAGGAGAAGGGATCAATTTAGGAGGGTTTAGGGAAAAAGGGGAGGGACAGAATGCATGTACGAGTATGCATCTCACACTATCATCCTATCTGGCAGACACTATTTCATACGTCCCCTGCCGTACCTATACCCATCCCAAGACCATCCTATTAACAAAAAACAATGCTGAAGATGAACATTGCAATTTGTTCCGAAGCTTTGGCAACACAAATACGTCATAATAATAATAATAATAATAATAATAATCATTAATAATAATTTCGTAAAAAATCTCACAAAATTCGTTAATGCACCGAGCAGTGAAAATATTTGAAGAAATACTAAAAGAAATAAAAAAAGAAAAAAAAAGTGTCTGTATTTAAGGCTAGGTTAAGAAAATATATTGCAAGTAATATTAAATAATTATGTTTAAGGTTTTTTTATTTGCACAAAATAATGATAAATAATAATAATCCTTTTATTTAGCATCGTCTTTGATACAGTACATAATAAAATAAAATAAAATAAAATGAAATGAAATAATATAAAATAAATAAAAATAAAATAAAAAGAGAATAATGTGATCAAGGTGGTCGAAAATTTAAAATTTTCGACCAATGAACTTGCACAAACAGCCGACTCCTGAAGTTGGCCACTTTAAAGCGCACCGTGGCTTCAAAGGAGTTTATTCCTGAGATAGCAAACATATCGGAAGCACTGCAGAACCTTGGTAAACGGTTCAGTATTCTAAAGGCGTTATTATACTGCACTCTTATTGCACTCCAGCTTGCTGCTGAGTATTGACACCATAATTCACAAGTGTACATGGGCGTGCAATACGTCCTAAACAGTGCCAGCTTCACCTGGGGTGAGCACATAGACAATTTTCTAGCAATCATATTTGCGCGAATAGAGATTGCACGTCTCTGACGCTCAATGTCTTGATCATCCCTTAAGTCTTTATATTAGGACATACCAAAAATTAGGTATGTAAGATATAATTTACGAATAATTTGCGAGTTTATTTAGTTCTTTATAACGAGGTTTCACTGCAATCTTTTTACGATATTATATCATATCGGAATCACTCTAAACAATGGAAAAGGGATCGTTAAATCCTACCTAATGGATTATTCGTATTTCAGAATAATTTATTTCACTTTGTTTATTTACGTTGACAATGAAATTCCTTTTCCGAAATTGTACAACAGTTGAATACAATGCTAAGGTTATAATATCGCTTAAGGAAATTGTAAATAGTTAATATAGATAAGTGATTTATAAGGACATGATAATACATTAATGTGTAATGATAAATTATCAGTCTGATTCATAACTAAGATACACTTTTAATGGGCGTATAAAGGTCGTGTTTTGCCCTTTGCTTATGACGTGGGACCAAGGTAGAGGCGCTCACTAAATGTTAAGTCAGTTAAATACAGAACGCAACAAAATATGAAAACTGGCTATTCAGTATCACAAAGAAAAACAACACTAGCGCAGCGCCACATAAAATTTATATTGGCCTTAAGCTATTACGAAATCGACTCCAAATATGATGTAGATTCACTCATTTCCTGCTTGTACTTTGAGTTTTGTTATACCGTGTATTGTACCGTGCATTAGGTCGCGGGTTCGATTCCCGTAGGGGGTGAAAATAAAACATTTAATTAAGGGTGATTTTCATATTAATATTTCAAGTGTCATACCTTGAACTGGTTTTAAAGTGAAGGACTGATCATCCTACCTTCATGTAATAACATGATCAAGATACACGGCATTTGGTGTACCAATGCAGTGCCCTATGCACCATTGGGTGCGGAAGGGATTGTAAGTAGTAAGGGCATAAAATTCGTAATTTATTTATATTTTAATGTTATACACACAGTGCTATTTTTGGTACAATGAACTAAGAATTTTCAATTCGAGGTAACATATACAACATACCATCAATTACGTGGACAACACAATGTACAAGACGAATTTCTGAAGACGTGAAGTGAGCAAACAGTGGTTATGTTTTGTCATGTGTGTGGAGTGTGGTGTATGTATTTGGGAAATCTGAATATTTAAGCGCGGGAGACGATAAGTAAAGAGAAAGAGGATACCGCCGCGCCGTCCTGGCAGACCGTCGATGACCATCCTACGGAGGTATTTGGCGGAGCTGATGGATGCGGGCCTGACGTGGGAGGGGGCGAGAGAGCTAGCTGGTGACAGGGTCTGCTGGAGGGATCTAGTGATGTCCACGTGCTCCACATAGGAGCAAACGTGGCGAAAGAAGAAGAATTAGAAGACGATAAGTAGGCTATAATAATAAAAAGTGATTTGCCTCCAGTTGTTTGTGATGTTAAATGTTACTTCCCTGTAACTGGGCCCTACCTCTTGAGGTGGTTTAAATAATAAAAAAAATAATTTAAAAAAAATTGGTTTCTTCCCGATTTTTTATTCTTGATTTCAAAAAATTGATTGAAAAATTTAAAAAATTAGAATTTTAATTTTTTTTTACGATGTCATATGAATTTTCTAGTGCGGTTTGAAAAAGCTCTTTTTCAAATCGCTCTCAAAATCCTCCATTTGGCGCGCATGCGGTGTGACGTCACAGCAATATAGGCGCTCACTACGGAATGAATTTCACTCCTTTCACGGTAGACGGGTTATGACGTCATTAGCCAATAACGGGCGTTAAAAATCATTCGTATTTTCGTGTTTTAAAACATAAATTTATAAATGAAAACAAAATTTTTGATCATTGTGTTTTATTTCGTTGGAATTTTAAAAATATACTTTAAATATTTATAACGTTTTCAAGGATATTCATGCTATCGGGAAGAACCTTAGAGTAATAACGCGCAGGCTATAGAGGGGCCCTAACGGTCAAAAACCATTCTATGATTGTCAAACACGAAGTTGGCTATAGTTTGCAGCAAAAACAAATGCCAATGTTTTTACAAATGCCTAGTGCGGCCTTGGCATATCGACAATAATCAACTGTCACTATCAACAGTAAACATACTTTAATTTACAAATTGATCACCTAAATTAAGAAAAACTTGTAAATAATGTAAATATGTTGATAAAAGGAAAGTTTTTATACAAATAATACCCATGTTAGGACAATATATGCCAAAATCAATGTAAATCAAAATAATTATTTATGGAAATCAATTACCTGTGAAATGTGACTCGTTTAACACCTTTGACACTCTTACTGCTACAACCAAGCATACTACAATTCACCATTGCCGTTTTTGATGATTAAAATCAGGAAGTATCCACGTTATTTACTAGCAAAGCGACGAAAGTGATAGTTACGCGTCTGTTGTCAAACAAATAATAATGGCCGCCAGCAGAGTGAAGTTGTTGCTAACCAAAAATTTGCAACGCTTCCGCTCTATGGGAAACGGCGAAAGGGCCTCTCTATAGCCTGCGCGCGTCATTACTCTAAGGGAAGAACCCTATTTTTGTCAAGGCAAATTAATGGTTGATGGTGGATTATTATTGTGAAGTGTTAACAGTAAAGAAGAAAACTATTGAAATTGGTTGTTCGGTATCTTCTGAATCCAATGTGATTTTTGTGAACTTACCGAGAATCGCCTTCTCATCACAAAGTAAAATACAATGATAAAACAAAAAATCTTGTTTGATTTAGTGACATTGTGAAATCTTTCAGCTCCAAATCCGCCAATTACGGGGAGTTTAAATATGGAAATTGGAACGATCTGAATTGTTCTGAAATTCGACTTCAGCAGCCATTGTTTCAAGATTGGGCCGTTTTTCAGGGGATTTAAATAATGGATATATAAATTAGTCCGTATTATCTTAAGGAATGACAGGTCATAAGCCCTGTAAACGGACAGATGAAATTGAACAATGGTCTCAAAGGAATCATCATACATTTTTAGCCCCTAAATGTCTTTAATATATTGCCAATATACATTAAAATTTCCAAAAATTTAAATACGTACCTGTTAGAGAGGAATGTACACGACTGGCTGATACATGGAAGTGTGGAAAAAGGGGTGGCTCATCTATTTAAAATCCAAAAAATGATAAAGTGAAGAACTTTATATATTTTTTTTTCAATATGCATATTTATTTGATATCTCTTGTTTACCGTTTGTCCAGTTTTATTATATTTATTTCCTTGTAATTGTATTACTTAATATCCTTTTATTATAATTAATTTTTAAACAATTTTAAAAAAAATTCTTTTTACAATTGTACAAATTTACATTATCATATTATATAAATGTACTTTTTTGTAAATATTTTCAGTTAGGCACGGGGTTTTATTTGAAACTCTATGAAACGAAAAAGCGACACTAAAAAGAGACAAACATATAGATCTATGGGATTTAGCCTGCGAGAGAATGAGATAGAACACAGTTTCCGCCGGCTGGCAGTAGTTCCATCTGCCTCATCAGATATACATCTACCAGTTGATCGCCGGCACCCCTTATACTTTGATAATGTGGAGGTCCTAGGCTATAAAACAGAATTTGTTCTATTCATGTATCTGAAGAAGTAGATTCGACTCCCAAAATTTTGTAGCAAAACCGAGGGAGAAGGCGCCTTAACGCGGTATTTCACAGATATATTGATAAAATCGAAACAAAAACTTTTGTCTCATACTTTAGTTATCATAAGCCGCTCGTATCACTATCGTAGAAATTGAAGACATGGATCATGAATAATAAAAAAAAATTATCAACTGGGTACCAATATTTATAATAAATAAATCCTATAATTATCCCACTCCTGATACTGCATTTATCTCATTCTCTCTCAGCTTAGTTTTATTAAGGTTTCACTTCTACCTGGTGTGAACTGAACACACGTTTTTTTTAAAAAATAATCAAGCCCATGTAAATATTTTTCTTCTTCTTCTTTCACCACGTTTGCTCCAATTTTTTTTCATTCTTATGAATGAAAAAAATACCATGACAGAAAATAAAATAACTCTTTTTTCTATTGAAAATAAAACCCCGAAGTGAAATGAACCGCTAACGTCATGCTAAACTCAATGTAGTAGAAGAATCTCCTATACAGGGTGGCCAATCACCATTACATTTTAATTTTAAATGTATATTACCTTTTAATTTTAATTTTCATTTGTTTTAATATTTTCATATTCATTTTAATCTTAGTTTTAATTAATAAAATTATTTCTAAAAATTTATGATAAAATTTTAAAAAAAATCATAGCTTGAAAACTACAGTGAAAACCCCACCCTTTCCCAGGCTGTTTTAAAGACTATTGAGTCTTTTTTCAGTCCAGCACAACTCTACCGACTTTTTGAAGCTAATCCGCGAAATTTAAAAGATTCAGTTTTAACTGGAAAAAGCGGAAGAAAAGAAGGTTATATACGCGACCAAATGCTTTCATTGCCCCTATCACTGTCTCAGCTCTAAGATTGTCATAAACACATTCACCCCAACCTGCTCAAGGAGCTGGCCCAAATTTACAGTGATAGGGATATTAGTAATTCTACCGCTTTTTTAGTCATTAGTTACAACTACCTCCCGCCCAACCGAAGAGAAGACGCGGCAGCAACCTCAGCTCAGCAGGAGAACTACATAAAGTCAAGAAACATACATTGAGTATATTTGAATATGGGGATGTGAGTAATCGTTTTTTTTTTACCTGTATTGATCGGGGGTAGAAACTAACATCCCTACCACTGTTAATTTGGGCCGACTCTGGTTGGTTTGGGTGATGGAAACAATGACAATTATAAAACATAAGCCGAGACGGTGGTAGGGGTACAATGAAAGCATTTGTTCGCGTACATAATCGTAAATTCATCCGTATTTATTTTTTTTATCACACTAACAATCTTAAAATCGCGGTTTAGCTTGTTGAAAAAATCGGTAGAGTTGGCTGGACTGAAAAAAGACTCAATGGTCTTTAAAGCAGTCTAGGGAAAGTTGTCAGTTGTATTGAATGGCCACCCTGTACATTTGGTTATTTCATATTGTATTAGGTGTATATAAAGAATGTTTATTTATATTCTGTAATAAAATACATCACACCGAATTGGATACAGTTTATATAATATTTATGGTTCGCTTGCGAAATTCAATCGAAAGGTTGTCAGGCAGTAATTTGAATTTCGGTAACAGGGTTGGCACGAGAAAGTGTATCAAATTTTCATTTTAAATGCACGATTGTGTGGCCCAGTGGTACTTCACGGTTTTTGAGTCCAGAGATCCCCAGTTCAAATCCCCACTCCGCCGCGACTTAGTTTCTTTTTGCAAGCACAAGGCTTCACTGAAAATTGTATGTAATTTTAAACTTGTAAAATATAACAATAATACAATTGTATTATTTAATTTTACAAGGCATTAGGTTCTCGGCGTCCTGGACGTCCACTGTTTTCGCCGACAGTTGTCCCGCGTCAGAGCTGCGGGACGCGGGCTTGACTTGGGAGGATGCACGGAAGCTGGCGGCCGACCGCTTGGCCTGGAGGCAGTTTGTGGAATCCATGTGCTCCACGTAGGAAACGGATATGGTATGATGATGATGATGATTTATCTCTATGGTTTTTTTGGGTAGGCACCACATGTACCTTCTTACTTACTTACATACGTTCTTCATATTACATTTTCATCAACAAATTGCACCACTTTATTGCTCTTTAGTTCGCCCTTTTCTTGAATACGCATCAGTAATCTGGTCCCCTCATTATGCTGTTCATATCAAGCGCCTTGAATCAGTTCAACATCGTTTTATAAGAAAAATTGCATGGAAGATGGGACTGGAAAGAGGAGACTATTCATATTCTGATACGGAGAGGTTTTTAAGCTTATCAAGTCTTGAAAAACGCAGATGCATTGCGGATATAATCTGCATGTATAAAATTTATGAACTGTCTCATTGATGCCCCTGAAATTTTGGAAAATATTCTTTTTAACGTTCCCACCCGTAGACTAAGAAATAATGAAATGCTGTTCCTCGGGTCATCATAGGACCAATTATGGCGCACAGGCACCTTTACCCAGAATGATCAGGCGGTGTGAACGATCATCAAGATCTTGATTATTTTGGTGTAAGGATGTCTTTCTTATAAATCAGCCGAAGAATCTGTATAGTTAGCTTATGCATTTTACTTCATTTAAAAAATCTATTCTTTGTCTTTGCTGTTTATTTCTGTGTCCTTGCAATTTTTTTTCTTTATAAAAATTTCGTGTATTTATAATGTTTATAATGGACTCTGTCCGTAAATAAATAAATAATATAAAACAAAGATAAGTTTATATTATGAGGGTCTTGGATCTTAGCATAAACCCTAGCTCACCATATCTACCCATTGTAACTATCTCTTGTCAAAGATTCAACACCTTTTTGTCCTAAACCCTTTGCCGAAGAGTAATCCATAATATGGATAGGATAATATAAATTTAACATAAATCCAGCATAAATTTTTGCGCTTTATTAAAATAAATTATAACTTTTTAAATAACTTTTTGAATAAACAAACACTAGAAAATAGAAGAATATTAAATGATTTGCTCTTTTTGTTTATTTATCTATGTTTGATTGTTGTCAAGTAACAAATTTAATTAGTAAACGAGTTCCTGGTCGAGTAACCCGCAGTAATGCACTATTTTACTGGAGCCAATCATCGACCAATTACAGTGCTAAATCACCTATACGAAGAATGCACGCACTGGCTAACAAATATTGATGTTTTTAACACAAATCTAGTGCATTCTGGGAACAGTGTCTGGATGCCATCTCTGGCGGTAATGAATAGCTATCTACTGTGTAATAATTTAAAAATGTCTATGTAAAAAGCCCTATGGGAGTAAAAAACAATAAAATCAATAAATAAATTTAATATCCTATAATATTAGAAGCGATAAAAATATATATATATTATATAAATATAAAATTATATGCAATCTTATGATATTTGCACATATTTCAATTTGTAAATACTATTTTCAATAAAGCCTAAGCGGCTTGTGCTTGAAAATAGGAATCGAATTGTGTCGAAGTGGGGATTCGAACCTCCGATCTCTGGACTCAGAGACCGCGACGCTACCCACCCGTTCCTTATTTATATATTATAGTTTAGTGGTTGGTACGTTGGTGTGCTGTGTGGGTTCGACTATCTATCAGCGTACGTCACTAATCGATACAGATTTATCTCGTGTCTCACGCTCCGCAAGGATCACCTCGTAAGAATGATTCTCACTTCTCGGTCACAGATGATAAATCTCTATACTAAAGAGGATGTAAGCTACACAGACAGAAATGAGAGGTACTTACAGTTTTTTAACATTTATTTAATCACAATAATAAACTTAACTATTTAAAACTACTAAGAATGCAAAATTATATAATCGTTATAAAAATCATGAAAAATGGATGGAATGAATCGGAAAATTCTCCGAGCAAGAAGTGCGTGCAGTCGGAACCGTAGTTCAAAAGTTTCTCACTGTGCATTTGGCCGTGACCGGCCCCGTACCGAATTTTGCTCGGCTCCTGTCGTCTTCCGTCGGAGTGCGACGAATGGCGGTAATTTATATATATGTATATATTTTTATAACAAAGGTTTTGCGTAGTATATTGAAGGACATCTTTTATCGTATATATTGCTTATTATAATATATATTATACAATATTTTCTAAAAATAAGTACGTACCTATGTTGTATTAATTTTAATGGATCTAAAAACGACAATGCTTTTATTGAATTAGATCTTCCGTATAGAGTTATAGAGCATAGGTTCCCAAACTCATTTGACCCGTGGCCCCCCTTTCAGACACAAAATTACACAAGCCTCCCCCGGAAATTAACCTTTTTTAAATTAAACAAAACAGAAAAATGTTGTGAAATTATTTTTCATACATTTAATTTGTGTCATAAATAAGATACGCGAATGCTGTAACGACAATGTAAACCAACCATCATAGGCCCATAGCGGTCGATTCATGAACTACATATGTACGCATATAATTTGAAACATCACAAAATCATTGAAGATATGAATGTACATCCTGTAATAATGTACATCCTGTAATATCTAATAAAAATATTTTTAATAAAAAAAGAAATCTATGCAATCTTATGATATTTGCACATATTTCAATTTGTAAATACTATTTTCAATAAAGCCTAAGCGGCTTGTGCTTGAAAATAGGAATCGAGTCGTGTCGAAGCGAGGATTCGAACCGACGATCTCTGGACTCAGAGACCGCGACGCTGCCCACTGGGCGCCCGTTCAATAATATTGTTAAGCATTTTACATAAGTTCACATAAATTTTGAAGCATTTTATTCATTCCAAAAAGTGGCGCAGTGTCGTAATAATTTGTTTCAAAAGCATGATGCAAGTAATTAATTACAAGGTAACTCATTCAGATTTTTTTTAAAATCTTATTACTGTTGTTTTAATGTATTATTTTGATACTGTAGAGCCATGTATGTTCTTAATAAATGAATAAATGAAATTAATTTAATAAGTTTTAACATTATTTACTTTACGCGGAGAATAAACTTTAAAAAAAACTTTTGGCTGTCTGTAAAGTCGGTTTACGGACGATAATTTTACGTGATAACGTCATAAGAAAACATAGATGAAACTTGTGCCAGCGGCGTTCATCGATTTATTAGACGTTATCACGTCAAAAAGAAATAACCATTGGATCGGAGACAAAATATCATGTGTTCTTATGTAATAGGCCGCCGAAAAATCCGTCTATGAATTACTGTAGGCGAATGTTTTATTATGCCGACCAAGTGAGTTGATTAGCGGTTTGGCTTCGAAGGTGTGATATATAGAGTGGCGGACCTAAACATCTCTTGAATCAGAGATCGATTGTACATCCTGTAATAACTGATTTGAACTCAAATTTGATAAGTTATACATTTTGAGCACCTCAATGGCACCATGATTGCTTCCCAGGGCGCCCCTTACTCCCCCAGAGCCAAAAGAGAAGGCCCCCCTAGGTCTCTCTTCATGTGGCCCCCTGGGGAGCAGGTGAACCACACCTTTGAAACCTTAATGTAAAGAGGGATTTTAGAATATTAAGTTAGGAAAGAAAAAACGTTTACATTATGTAGAAAGAAAAACGTTACATTATACAAAAGTTCATATCCTATATATATTTTTTCAACAATATGCGGTTGCATTGAACGGAAACAACAAACGATTCTAATACCAGAACCAATGTTTTTATATGATCTTTGCCATTCATTGTAATAAATGCATCAAGAGTACAACTGGCACTTAGGCATACCCATGCAGTGTCCTATATGCACCACTGGGCCGCGAATATAGGGATTGTAATGAGTAATTACAAAAATCTAAAAAACAAACTAAAAAAGCTAACAAAAAAAGAACATTTTGAGTGTGTCCAAATACTTTTCAGGCGTTTCCTAGTAGGTGAAATAATTTCGTAAGAATCTCAACTTGCAATCATAAAAGGTTTCTGCCAATAAGCCTTTAAGCAATGTTTTCTCACATGGATATGACAGAGAGTGTTCGCATAAGTGAAGCGTCCGCGCGTCCGTTTAAACTGTAATAAGACACCTGTGTCCTTAGATGAGACCAGCACCCGAAACTCCGAGGGTGAGTATGTTCATGGTATTCCCTGATGAAAGAAAATCTCTTGATCCGGGCAATTATTAATACATTAATACTAAAAAGAAAGTTATTTTTAATTAAATAAAAAACAAAAGTGACTTCTCTAAATCACTGGCTTTACTGTTTTGAACATCGCTTACCCTTAGCGGTCCGCGCGGATGGTGGCAGGTGGGCGGGGGAGGATGTGGGGGTCGCGCTCTGCGTCACCGAACGCCTTGCCTTGTATGCCATGGACAATCAAACCAAATTCGAAATTCATATCCTGAATACGGGTTCGCGCTTCGCTTTGCGCTTCATTGGTGGAGGTCACTGTCGGTGTTAGCCAGTTCAAAAATGGACGGTTATTACACGCTGTGAATGTTTATTCATCATTTTAAACCATTTTTATTAAGAAATTAGAATTGAGTTTTTTGAAAAACTTTATTAAGATTTTTTTCTCATAATATCATGGAATATTCACCCTCTGGAGTTTGTCGCGGTCTCATTCGGTGGGAAACGGAGTATATACAGTTCTGATATATTGGCTGATATTTAGATATTCAATACTAGAGATGAAATGGGAAATGTTAAATAAAATAGGAAATCAAGTGGCCACTTAACCGCAGACAATGAGAGGTTATAAGCCCTGTAAACGCCTTAGATATCCATATTCCCTTCCAAACTTCTCGTTCTCTGTTTATGATGTCAAATTGTAAACAAAAAAAAAATATTTACGCAAATTTTTTTATCGAATATGGACCAATTTCTGACAACCCTGTCAGCTTCGCTCACGAAGGCGTTAATAGCGTTATAAGCTTTACTTCCTGAGGCCGCGCACATTGTTGGCTTTCAGGCGTCTGCGTCGCGGATCGCCCTGAAACCTTGCTGTAGGGGATCAAATCCTGAAATATTCAATACTCTTACTGAAAGATTACTAGAAGGGATTCGGTGTTTACTGTCAACAATTTAGATATTTTAACATTTTGATATTTTTGACTTAACTTATCAGTTTTGGAAATATTTAAAAAATTATATTTGTAAAATGTTTACTAGCTTGAAAATTATAAAAAAATCGTTTCCTACGTTTTGTCCGCCTCGTAGGATAGTGTGAGGCGCATTTGGCTACCGTGCATGAGGTTCCGCGGGTTCGATTGCCCGTAGGGGGTAAACTATGGAAAGTTTATTTAAACCTACTAACTAACTACCATCACGCAGCCTTTTCCCCGTAGGGGTAGGCAGAGAGGATAGAGACGCCAAACCAATCTAGTCCTGACATACTTCTTGGCTTCCGTCTACATTCATACATTATTCTCATGCACACACGCCGATTATTCCGACTCTTCACATGCCCCTTTTCATGGCACGTGTTTTACTTGTTCTTGCCATGTCTTTCTCGGCTTCGCCTCG
Organism: Micrasema minimum; assembly: GCA_022494985.1. Lineage (NCBI taxonomy): Eukaryota > Metazoa > Arthropoda > Insecta > Trichoptera > Brachycentridae > Micrasema > Micrasema minimum. Next base: position 46,414 of record JAGVSP010002289.1, on the reverse strand, counting down.
ACTTTCGACATCCAGGCAGTCTTGCATAAATATATTTTTTGAACCGTTCTTTCATCAATACATTCGCTCTACATGACCGAACCGACGTAAAAGACCTTTCTTTATTTTGTCGATTATGGTTATTTACATTCTGTGATCTTCATATTAATATTCAATAGTTTCTGTGTACCTTGGGACTGGCTACCTGAAGCGACCTGATCATCTTACCTTACATGTCATAATATGATCAAGAGACACTGCACTTGGGGGGGGGGGGAGCGGGGGGGGGGGGGGGGGGGGGGGGGGGGGGGGAGGGGTGGGGGGGGGGGGTGGGGGGGGGGGGGGGGGGGGGGGGGGGGGGGGGGGGGGGGGGGGGGGGTGTACCAATGTAGTGCTTTGTGCACCATATGGGAGTGCGGATAAGGGACGTAGTAGTAATGCAGTATAGTTGTAGATAACCATTCTCCTTCCAAACACTCGCCTGTCCCGTTCGAGATGGGGGGATGCATTTCTTCGGTGCAAAAAAATTTTGATTGGTATATTTTTTTTTTTTGGGAAAAACTCAAAATGTTTTTTAAAAAAATTTTAGCTGGTAAAAAGGTTTATAGCTAGCAATGAAGTCATTTCGGCTTTTCCCCCGTAGGTGTTATAATTCGGTAAGAATTCACTTGAAATCATAAAGGTTTCGCTAAAAAGCTTGCAATTTTTCAATGGATGTCAAATTTCATGAAAAAAATCTTTCAAATTTAAAATGACTTCCAAAAACGGTGAATGGTTAACATTTCCTTTTTAAATTCATTTATTTGATAAGAAAATAGACGAGGAGGATTATTTTAAGGTTAAGGGTACAGCAACATTGAAACGTCCCTCGCCCGTGTAAAGTTAAAATTCACACCACGCAATTTTATTCCCTTAAAACAAAAAATGTAAGTTTTCTGAACGAGAAATGCAAGTTTGTATTTATTAATAATTTAAAAGAAATGTTTTTAAAAAACGGGAAATTTTTTTAAAACTTAAGCAAAGATGGTAAAAAAAGAAACGTATCAATAAATTTTTGTTTAATAAAAATTTCTGAGTTTTTAAAACTTAATTTAGGTAAAAAAAAACCACTATACTAAATTTTGGTAGTGTAAATAAGATGTTACGTTAAAAAAATAGAAAAGAAGTAGGGAAGTTTAAAATGTTTTTTTATTTGTAAATTTTTTTTAAAAAAATTTGAAAAAACATTTTGAGTGTTCCCCAAAATTGTAGACAGGATATTTAACGAGGTGAAACGGGGAATTTTTGTAATAATAAGTGGCCACTCAGCCAATGCAGTTTTAAAGCCCTGTAAACGTAGATATCCGTTTTTCCTTCAAAATTTCTGTCTCTGTTGAGTGTCAAATGCAAAAAAGTTTAAATTTTAAAAGTTCCAAACCCAAATTATATTTTAAAAGGAGTTTTAAAAACGGTTGCCGCAAACGGGTTCTCCCCAAACGCACAAAAAGGGTCGACTAAATGAATTTAGTTAATTTTTAATTTCTCGAAAGAAGTCATAGTTTGAAGAAAAAAAAAATTTATTCCTTTTGGTTTTGACTTGAAAAATAAGTTTCGGTTCAACTTCTTTCCAATTTAAAAAAGGTTTTCTGTTTAGTAATTTAAAAAATATTTCTTTTCCCCCGGAGGTAATTTAAAAACCAGGGGTGTGGTGTAACTTGGGCCTTATTGCGGAAGGGCGTCCGGGCAAACGTGCGGCGCGCAGAAAGCGCGCCGTCGACGCTGACGCCCCAGGTTTTTTGGGTTTTAAGGTGAAAATTGTAGGCCTGAGATTAAGGGGCAAAAGAATTAGAAACTTTGAAATGTATAATTTTTAACTTTGTTTTAACCCGAATTAAATAAATTATTTTTGGGGAGAAAAAGGTTTTTTTTTTTTTTTAAAACTTTTTTTTTTAAATTTTCAATATAAAAACCCCTTGGGACGGGTTTTCTGAAGCAAACCGGGATCTTTCTTACCTAAAAGTAAAAAATATCAATAGAACCCTTGCACTTGGTGTATCCATGAAGTGCTTTGTGCCCCATTGGGGTGCGGAAAAGGGAAAGTATAGTAGTATAGTTGTAGATATCCATTCTCCGTTCCAAACATCTCGCCTCCAGTGAGATGGAAGTTTTAACTAAGTAATTGTAATAATTTCTAGATACAATAACTATCTAACTAACTAACCATCACGCCATTTCGCCGAAGGTGTAGGCAGGTAGGATAGAACCGACACACCCACTCTTGTCCTGGCATACTTCTCATTGCCTTCCTCACACAAACGTACATCTTCTCACGTCACGCAACTCGATTATTCCGACTTCTGGCATGCCTTTCCTCGATTTCTACATCCTGGGCACACTTCGCATCCATACATTGTTTTAGCCGTTTTTTCATCATCCAATCGCTCTCTATGACCGAACCAAAAATAACATTTTATTTGCCGAACCATTGGTAAATAATACACACCAAAACCGATTTAATCTGTATAATTAGATGCAGCTCACGTTTCTAATGCTTCCCTCTGCAAAATACCCTTTGAACTTAAAGCAGAACCATCTATAGTCGCCACATAATAATGGAGCCTCTGATAAATAATCTGAAAGGGATGATTTTCCATTATACCCTTACTAGTCAATAGATAGGCTTTGCGGAAAGGCTATCTCTGGTATGAACCATAAGGTCAGAATTTGATTATTATGCTCTTTGGAAATAATTATCAGTAGTAAAATTAATAATTGGGATCATTAAAATTGACTACCCCATCCCGGACTTAATGAGAGGATCTTTCTATTGATCTAAATTAGAATAAAACGTTTAAGAAACCGTAACTAACTAACTAACCATCACGCCCTTTTACCGTAGAGGTACACAGAGAGGATAGAACGCCACATCACCTGTCCTCCCTGACCTACTTCCTTTGCTTCCTCTACATTCATACATCTTCTCATGCACATACGCCGAGCCGAATATTCCGACTTTTCACATGTCCACTTGTCGTACTTGGTCATGCCATGTCTTTCTCGGCCAGGCACACTTGCATTTAAACTTCTTTAGCCGTTCATTCATCACTCATAACTCGCTCCACACGACCAGACCATCGTAAAAAGCCCTTTCTTAATTTTGTCGATAATGCTTATCTCAGCCTTGCACTCTGCTCTAATTTCGACATTTGTACACCTATCATACAATGTCTTACCACACATTTCGCCTGAGGGATCGCATTTCTTCGCGTGCAAGAGACTGTTTGAGTAAGTTTATTTTTATTAACAACATTTGGAGTGTGTTCCCGTCTATGTTAAAGTGTCGAATTGTAATTTAATGTTAGCCCGTAATGGGTGAAAATCCAGTTTTTGTCTACACGTATTTGGACACACTCAAAATATTGTTTATAAAAATTAGCTGGTAAAAGTAAAAGCATAGCGAATTGAAGAGTCATCTTCAGGCGTTTCCTAGTATGGTGAAAAAATAATTCGGGTAAGAATCTCACTTGCAATCATAAGGTTTCCGCTAAAATGCTTAGCAATTTTCTCAATGGATGTCAATTAATTGCATAAAATAAATGCTCTAAAATCGGTTGTACCATTTTCAGTAAATTCGTATTTAATTTGTTCAAAATTAACATATCTGCTAAAAAAATCGATATAAAGAGATAGACCAGTGTTTCTTAACCGTATTGAAAGAAATCGCCCCCTTTTTCATGGTAATAAATATCCAACTCCCCCCGCCCTAAAAAAATTTCAAGTTTTTATAAAATTTACACTTTTCTTATGTAGGCACATACACTGTATGTTATTTTATACATGGATTTCCTACTCAAAAAAATGAACACATACCTAAAAAGTGTCACATTCTTGAAAAAGTGTTTAATAACCGTTGATTTACTTAGCTTTGAACTGAACCCAAAAAATGAATGACACTTCACCTACGCCAAAACCTCCCAATCCACCTACGCCAGACCGCGTATTCAGTATTTCTTTAACCGCCGGCAGAGTCGGACCGTTCAGAAAACATCCCGAAATGCCTTCCTGTGTAGATAAAACCGTGTAAAAACCGTACGGATAAAATTAAGAAAAAATATGGTATTACTTCCACATGTAAATGTTTATTTATGTTTGTTTACATAGCCTAAAATTAATTATTAAAAAGAAAGTTTTATTCTTAAAAATAAAAGCCAACAGCCCGTCCACAAGAAAAAAAAAAGTCATTTTTAGATGCATGGTAAAAATTCATGAACGCTCCTCGTAAGGAACTGGGTTAGTATTGTATATACTGTTACTGTAACCCTATAATTTAGCCCATACCTTTTGCGGTGTGTGAGCGAATGCTTGCCGCAGTCGAAGGGCTCTGATAGGTCGACCCGTGTAGAGAGTATTAAGGTGCAGAATCTCCGTGTCATTACCTTTTCTAAATAATTTAATCTGCAAGAAACACTTTTTTTCTAATTTTCTTCAAATAACTAAAAAACGGTGGTAAAAAAAACAATGATTTTGAGTTATATTCCTATGTATCAGTGTGCGTAGCTCGTATATAAGCTTTTTTCCATATTGGTACAAATGCCCATTCGACCTTCTGCAGCCCCCCTAAATGTTAAATATTTAAAAAAGGCCCCCCCAGACCTCAGAGATTTTTAGTAGGTACAGCAACATTGAAGCGTCCGACGCTATGTAAAGTTAAAATTCACACCACGCAATATTATTGCCCTTGCAAGAAACTGTATAGTTTTCTGAACAAGAAACTGCACAGTTCGTATTTTATTAATAATTACAATGAAATGTTTTCTTAATAAACATGGATATTGTTTTCTAGCTTAAGACAAAGATTGGTAAACAAGACAACGTCATCAATAAACTTTTTGTTTACATAAAATTTCTGAGTTTAATAACTTCATTCTGTGTAAACAAACCACTCTACTAAATTTCTGGTAGTGTAAATAAGATGTTAATCCGTTAGAAAAAATTGAAAAGAGAGTAGGGAAGTGTAAAATATTTTTTTATTCCGTATTTTATTTTGTGATGAATATTTGAAAATAAAAATTAAACATTTTGAGTGTGTCCAAATACTTGTAGACATGGATATTTAATACGAGGCGAAACGGGAAATGTTGTAATACATCAAGTGGCCACTTAACCCAGCCAATGACAGGTCATAAGCCCTGTAAACGCTTAGATATCCGTAATTCCTTCCAAACATCTCGTCTCTGTTGAGATGTCAAACTGTAAAAAAGTTTAAATTCAAAAGATTCCTCGTAAATAAATATTTAAAAACGGAGCTTATAAAAACGGATTGACCGCAAACGGGTGCTTCTCCTAAGCGCAAAAAAGGGGCGTACTAAATGAATTATAGTTAATTATAATCTCCTCGAAAAAAAGTCATAGTTTGAAGAAAAAAATATTTATTACCTTGGTCGACATTGAACTAAGTTTCGGTTCAACTTCTTTCCAAATTCGAAAAGGTTACTTCCTGTTCAGCTAATTAAGAAATATTGCTTTTCCCGGCGGAGGTAATAAATAGCCAGGGGCTGTGGTGTAACTTGCGGCCTTATTGCGGAGAGGCGTCGCGGTGCCAACGCTGCGGCGCCGACAGAAAGCGACGCCGTCGACGCTGACGCCCGAGGTTCTGGTTATTAAGGTGAAATTGTACGGCGCTAGAGATTAAGGGGCAAACGAATTAGAAACTTTCTGAAATGATATAATTTATAACTTTGTTTTAACCAGAATTTAAATCAAATTATGACGTTTTGCAGAGAATGTAAGCTATTAAAACATTTTTTTTAAGGATTAATAAAAAAGGTACATTTTCATTTATATTTATGTAGTTACTTCAACAATATGCACTTTCATCCTGTTACGGGCATCTTCAGACTAGTAACATATTATACAAGACAAAAGTATACATTTATTTATCTATTTACAGATATGAAGTCCATTTAAACACAATTACATATCAACAACATTTTGAGTGTGTCCAAATACTTGTAGACAAATTGAAGATTCATCTTCAGGCGTTTCCTAGTAGGTGATATAATTCGGTAAGAATCTCACTTGCAATCATAAAGGTTTCTGCTAAAATGCTTAGCAATTTTCTCAATGGATGACAGAGAGTTCACATGTGAAGCGTCTCGCCATTTTACTGTATATTGGCAGATATGGATATCAAATACTAGGTGAAATGGAGAATGTTGTTATACATCAAGTGGCCACTCAACCCAGCCAATGACAGGTCATAAGCCCTGTAAACGCCTAGATATCCATATTCCCTTCCAAGTTTCTCGTCTCTGTTGAGATGACAAATTACAATTACATATTATCATGTTATATGATAAACAATCGGAATCTGTTCCATTTTGCGGGAAGGTACTTATAATTTCTCCGGACAACTTGACTCGCCGATGTGGATGACTGTTTTGTGCGTAGCAGAGCACAAATCACATATAAATCCAGTCCATATTCCCTTAATGACATTTCCCATTGTCCATAGTATTAAAAAGAAGAATATCAAATGGCAAAAATCATAGGTAAAAGTATTCTTGAAAATCAAGAATCTAAAATGGCAGGTGGTTGAGAAAAAGGATTCCTGTAGAAATTGAATAATGCGATAAATATTACGGAAAGGCAGATTTCTGTGACTAACGGTATTAAATATAATTGGGTGCATGACTCACATCGTCGGATGAATCACAATTATTGTCTTAACGTCGACACGGCGGGTTTCTGCCCGAACCAAACGCAAAGCGTGTCTTTTCGAGGTTCGTCGCCATTTAATTTCTCTGACAGAAGCAACTGGCGCACAGATTATATACTTATAGATGAACAACTCTGATTCTTCCCTATAGAAAATGATTATCCGTCGATTGTGTGAGATTTCACAGACAAGACAATATTTTATAGAAGAAAAAAAATGAATCGGTTCTTACTCAAATATCAGGAAATTAATTAGCCATAAATTAATTAAGTATGAGCGCAATATTGTCTATGAATCCCCCTCCCCCTATCCCCTCCTTCCACCCCTTCTACTTTCCTCCAACAAATTAATGTCAAAATCAAAATGCTCCGTGATAGCTGGTTAACAGTTAAAAATGATCACAAGAGTTTACAAATAAATGTATGTAGTGCCTGATATAAACAAATCATATAATAGTTATGAATATTTGAGCAGTCATTTCAAAAACGCACATTGATTTAGACATTGTTTAAATATTTCGGTGCAAATATATTTCAATTATATTTAAGCAGTACGGGTGTAATTAAGCATAAATATCGCCATTTTCTCACGTTGTTTCATTTTTAACATTTTTTATTGAGGTTTAAAAATGAAACTATCGTCTGGAGTTTGATAAAAAATTATTTACTTCAAATATTATATTTTAATCTGATTTGAATACATTATATAGTATAACAAAATCATCTGGAGAGCAGCACATTTTCTCTAAATAAAAACACTGACAAACTTACATTAAATATTTCCGATAATCCGTAATTGCAAAAGGCGTTTTGCAAAATCACTTTCTTTGGAATCTTCCAATCCGCCAGCCAAATCCATTCGCGAAAAATGCACTCTTTTTTAATCGAGCAGGAAAAGAATGCCTCGGTGACGATTTAATAATTATTGCATCCGGAAACACAACACCAAACTCTGATTTTGTCCATTGAAAAGAATTAAGCTTAATTAACCGCAATGTTTTACAATGTTGCAAAATTGTTTGAAGATAATACAGTGGATAACACATGAAGTTTATGCAAGCCAGTACGACAACCTTTAATGTGTTATCCTTCTCATACTACTGTATTTCATTTTCTTTTTCACTCTACTTACACTAGTTTCACTAACACAGTGACCAAATAAATATATATAAGCTTTATACATACACATACACATTATGTGTGAATAACAATGGCTCCCATTTCCAATATGGCGGCAGAAATAAAGATGGCGGTGAGTTGACGGGGCCTGAACTGGCGCTTCGCTAGGCGAGTTGCCATTATACTAATATCTAAGGAAATGAGGTGTTGCGTGCGGATTTGCATGCAGTACTTAACCGGTGCGCGATCGCACTGTGACATCAAAACATTGTGACATCAAACAGACTTATCTTCGGAATTTCTAAGTTCGACCACATCACTCCACTGCTAAAGAAACTGCACTGGCTGCGCTTTCCACAAAGGGTAGAATACAAACTCTGTTGGCTAATGTTCAAAGCCATGCATGATGCCGCTCCTGAGTATTTAAAAGAGCTTTGCATTCCAGATGAACTAGCTGAAAGACGTCTCACACTTCGATCACTACATCTACAGCTATAGGCAGGGTTTTAGTACCGATCCGTAATCAGCGCACAAAGTTTGGAGAGCGCGCTTTTGCGGTTGCGGGCCCTGTGGCTTGGAATGCTCTCCCACCAGAAGTGCGCAACTGTGAGAGTGAAGTGATGTTTCAAGAGAAACTTAAGACCTATATGTTCTCAAAATCTTTTGATTAATTTTGATAATGGTATTTCCTACTTAGAAATTGAGTTTTCACTCACTTTAAATTTCCTGAGCCGTTAAATTCAATATTTAAAGCGCCCTTGAGGTATATTTATACGAAAACGACGCTATATAAATTATCCATAATAATAATAATAATTACGTCACAATATGTAGTGAAGGAAATCAACAAAATAAACAAAAATAGGACACAAAATGGCGAACACTCTTCAAGTTGATTGGAAGACTGTTGCTGTCCATCAATAGTCCACCTTCTCCATGATGAGTTTTCCCTGGTTTTCTCATCATCTCAGGCAGATGCGGAGAAGTTCCCTTTGGTCCACACCACCATGTATCCCGCCTGATCCCAACACAATATATAAATAATCAATTAGAACAGTCAATGATAGAAAATCCACAAGCAAGGTAAAAAATAAATGCAACTCCCATTTTAAAAAATCGGCTGAGGTTAACTCAGGTTTATGAGTTTATTTTCAATTTAGATTAAAAAAGCACAATGCTTTCCTATTTTTTCTTCTACACTTTAAAAATACTTGGTGTTTGATCTATTTGTATATTTTCACTTTGAAATAATATTTATAGAAATTTAATAAATATTTCATACGCTTCATTCACCAAGCGTAGATGGATACTATATACGAAGATGAATATTCCATACAATATTTGTATAAAAGACTGCTTAATGAAAACTCTTCAGCTTTGAATGCGCCTTGATGTAGGCAAAAGATGCTACACATGAGTGCTCTGCATTGCCTAGCAGGCAATATTCAGGCGTTCAGAGGAAAACGAATATTATACTAACTTTTCTTAAATTAATGTCATACGCGAAATTATGCCGAAGCAGTTATGGGTGTTTTTGCAACATTGGTTTGTATTGCAATTGAGAGATTTGAGAGAAGAATGAATATGAAAATGTAATTTTTATATCATGTAAGAAGATAAATGAAGTATTTCCTATTACCTACTCTTCTTATATTCCTCTATTTATTTTTTACGCATTCTGAATCTTTCGCTAAAAGCCATATTTTCATGTTTTTATTGATATTTTTTATCCCGATGTGAATTTAAATAAAAAAAAAATATTATTTTTTAAATAAAGATTATAATTAAAGCTTCGAAAAAGATTTTCAGAGACGTGGCAATCCATACTTGAAAAATACTACCGTGCCTAGTGTTGCCTAGTGACAGCTAGTGACCCACTACGTCACTCTTTCGTCATCACTAGGCATCTACGTCATCGTCAAGTGTGAGTGTATTGGCATAAGTGCTGGAGTCTTTAGACGGTGGAATTCGATAATTTAATTAATTAATTAACCCATGCCAATGATCTGGCCCCGACTCACTAGACAGTCCGTGTCGAGTCAGGGCATTGTAGTATTATACATAACACATTGTAGTACTAAACATAATTGAATATTTACATAATTAGTATAATAGAACCAAGTTTGGAGTTCACAAATTTAGAATTTACAAAACAGTATTTTTGCATTTTGACCAAGCAATCCTCCCATAAGTTGCAAGTTGCACAGAGAAGCATGGAGAGGATTATGCTTGGAATAACATTAAGAGACCGAAAAAGGAACGATTGGATCCGACGCCAGACAAAGGTCTGCGACGTGGTGGAGCGAATTGCTTGGTTGAAGTGGAAATGGGCGGTCACATAGCCAGAATGACGGACGACGACAGATGGACGAAACGCGTTCTGGTGTGGAGACCGAGGAACCAAAGGCCTCAAGGACGTCCACACGATGAGATGGGTGGACGACATCAGGAAGTCTGCTGGAAGACAGTGGTGCAGGATCGGGAGGAGTGGAGACGGCAAGGGAGGCCTATGTCCAGCATTGGACCTCAACGGGCTGAGATGATGATGATGATTTTTTGCATACCAAATTTTAAAAACTGAATGGCTATTTTTTTGCAGGCATTTTCAATATAAACACGACCCATTAGACTTATCCAACTAACGACACCCACCCTGTATTTGGAGAAGTCGGTTAATAATTTGGTTTGTGTGTCCATTTGGCTATATCGTCGTCATACAAGAGAAAGTGACCAAGTGCATATTTCGCGGAAACGTGATAAATGACTATTTGACAACTTACTAACACAATGGTTGCCTGGAAAAAATGCCCAAGTGATTTTAATGTTGGAAATATAATTATCTAGACTTGTTAAAAAGAACCATTTAAAAAATAAAAATATAACAAACAAATAACAAATAAAAATGGTTAAATGACTCTCCTGAAAAGTTTACACTTTGTAAGTTGGTCACTTTCTCTTGTATGACGACGATATATCTTAGGTCCAATAAATGTGAAGTAAATAATAAGTGGATTTATAAAAATTAAAAAAAATTGTATGGAAACGACCCTTCTAGTGAATTCTTTTTCGAAGTATTAAAGTAATTAATTTTAAAATGCAGCAGAAAAAAAAAACACAAGTCAAATTTTACGGGAGTTCGGATATTTTTTTATATTAAAATATTTATATATTTTTAAAGTTCTGTCTATGAATCTTGGTCTAGTTTTATTTCACTTCGAATCTATACTTTTTGGCGGAACACATTGTGTAAAATATTTAGAAAAAGCAATAATAGAAACCTTGAAAAAAATATATAACAGATAGGTATCGAAATATGTATGTGTAAGGGATGTTTTCTAAAAACTCAGGTATGGTGTGTACTAGGTACATGACTTTATATATTTTCTTGTGGTTTTTACACTCTTAATTCTCACCCTTTTCTGGTCGAGTTAATCCTCTGCTGTAAATAAGGCTCTCAGAGGATTTAAAAAGGAAAATCCAGCCCGTTTTTTGGCTTTCCACTCCTTCAAGGGAAATTTCCACTCCATTGCGTCCAGAAGACACCAAAAACAATTCATTGAGATGAATAACAAAGGGAAAGGATCCAATTCAACTGAAGTGATTCATTAAACCCAATTCAATTTACTCGATAGGGTTCTGGTACTGATACACCCTATGTAACTACCACTACTCTTCCTTATCCGCACCCCAATGGTGCATAGGGCACTGCATTGGTACACCAAGTGCAGTGAATCTTAATCATTTGTTACATAAAGGCAAGATGAGTCTTACTCTATTATTCAGTACCAATCCAAGTTATCACGTATTAAATATTTTTGTGTTAAAATCACATACCAATAAATATTTCATATTGAATTAACCCGTAATCTCAAGCACAGTACCCCAACGCGATAACCACTCACTACACCACGGTCAATCCTTAAGCCTGCTTTATACGGGACAGAAAACTGTACAGTTTCTTGTGCAGTCTGCCAACTGTCCCGTATAATGCGAAAACTGTATTGACCTGACAGTTTATGTATTTAATGCAATCGTTTAAGTAAAGATTGATTTGTTGAATGCTTTTAAAAACGTAAAAAACATATAATATATTTACATTATTACCTATATTAACAATTTCCTGAGTGTTAACATACGATAATAAATTATGTCTTTTGACAGAGTGTACAGTTTTCTGAACAAGAAACTGTTCCCGTTTAAAGTCCGCTCTAAACATTTTATAATTTTCACTTCACGATTTATTATTATTACTACCTACTTCTCTCTTATCCGCACCCCAATGGTGCATAGGGCACTGCATTGGTTCACCAAGTGCAGTGAATCTTGATCATTCGCTACTGATATTGGTGGGTTTTCCGTAAAATGATTAAGGTGGATTATAGACATTAAAAAAGTAGTAATAATGGACGTGAGTGCATGAGAAAATGTATAAATGTAGAGGAAGCGAAAGAAGTAGGTATACTATTATTACTATTATGGATAATTTATATAGCCCGTTTTCGTATAAATATACCTCAAGGGCGTCAACATGACCTCTAAGATCCGCACTCGATTCAGCCAGAGGAAGAGTTTGTGAGACCCCGGCGAAGTCCAAAACACCACCAGTTTTATAGCGATCGTGCTTTTGCAGCTGCCGGACCCTCTGCCTGGAATCGACTTGCCTTCACACTTACGCACCATTCAGACAGCCCTAGTTCAATTTCGGAACTCCCCCCCTATTGTTATAATTCAAACATCTCACACGGAATAAAATTCACAGAAATGACCGTAATTGCCCCAGTCTGCTCAAATTGTGTTCTTTCCGTTTTTATTTCAAAAAAACTCTTAAAAATTAACAATATCAAGGGAATTTTTTACGATGTCCATAATTATGAATTTTTTTAGCGCGGTTTGAAACTAGCGCATTTTCAAAATCGCGCTTCGAAAAATCCTCCATTTAGCGCGCATATGCGGTGGTGACGTCACAGCAAAATGGGCCGCCTCACTCCGGAATGAATTTCCCGCCTTCCAGGTAAGAAAAGACGATTAAAGACGTCATTAGCCAATAACGGGCGTTAAAAGTCACTCGTAATTTCGTGTTTTTAAAAACTACAAATATATAAATGAAAACAAAATTTTTGATCATTGAGTGTTTTATATCGTTGGAATTGTAAAAATTTACTTTAAATTTTAAAGCGGTTTTCCCAAGGATATTCATGCTATATCGGGGAAGAACCCAATTTCAGATTAAATAGTTTCACCGCTAGGAGCATAGAGTTCGACAGTAACGTGTAATTCGCAAAGCGCTCTTGGGGTGATTTTTTTGCTTACGAACAATCGCACGCATGTATAAGTTTTCATTCATTTATTTCATTATACCATATCCGCTCCCTATGTGGGGAAGCATATGGAATCCACAAACTGCCTTCCAGTCCGACGAGAGTAACCGCCGCCAGCTCCCGCGGCATCCTCCCAAGTCAAGTCCTCGGTCCCGCAGCTCTGACGCAACTGCCGACCGAATTGTCAACAGTGGACGACCGGGACGCTGAGAACGCTATATAAGTTAGTCGATTATTATTATTACTATTATTATTACGAAAGAGCGGTGTGGCGTTCTAATCTCTCCGACTGCCCGTTCGGGGAATGTTTTTTTTCATTTATGTCAAGTGTCGTAAATAAAAATGTAAAATATTTTCGAAAAACTGCGCCAGAAGATTAATGTGTTGGTAAAGTAAGTTGTGGTAAATTACAGCGGTGATTTGAGATAAGAAAGACGAATGAAAAACGAGCCATTGTTTGCTGAAGAAAATTGCCGCGATCTACAGGAGAATAAACTTGTATTTATGAAACGAAAAAATACATCAACGTAAGATTTATTGTACACATATTTATTTTGAAAAAAAGCGTTGAGAAACGAAATCCTGTTAAAACAAGGATTGCAGTAAAATTTTTGACAAATTATTTATAGTCGCCTGATAAATCCGCTACATCCTAATAATATCACAAAACGTCCTGATAATATTGCTAAGCGTCCTGATATATTGTATATTTTTGTATATAGACACAAAAAAGAGGGAGCCTTTTAAAGTTCTAAGTCTTATGTATATAAGATATCATTGATAACCCAAAAGAGACAGAAAAATTCTATCAATGATATCTGATATCAACCCAGCATGATTTATAATCCTGTAATTTGTCTACAAGTATTTGTATACATTTAAAATGTTGTTAAAAAAGATTTACTGGTTAAAATATAAAGCAAACAAAAATTGGAGAGACATCTTCAGGCGTCTTCTAGTAAGTAATAAAGTCGGTAGAGCCTGACCTATATTAATAAAAATGATTGCCAAAAATAGCTTAACAACCTTCTCAACAGGTGACACCAGCATAGAAAATTTCAATAATGCGGAACGACGAAGGGTTCAATATATAGTAGTTCCAAGATTTGTCAAATATGGTTATCAGATGATGGGCGGAATGGGGAATGTTGCAGTGCATCAAGTGGCCAACTTAACCCAGCCAATGACAGGTCATAAGCCCTGTAAACGCTGGATAGCCCACATTTGTTTCCAGAGTTTCTCTGTCTCTGTTGGGATATCAAAAGATATCGTAATATTCAGCCCAGCCCCAGCATTTGGGTATAATCCACAACATTTGTCCACAGCCGTATGCTATAAAGTTCAAAATGTTGTTTTTAGTATATACATTTTGATCCACCAAAAAAAAGGTTTTGGTATCTTTTTACAAAACTTTTTTTGATTGTTAAAGTTTCGACCTGCAAAACCTAACCCTTATTCTAATGTCTTGATACATTTTCTCTGTGTTCAATAGAAGTCATGTAAATAATACTGAGGTCAGGTTATTCCTCTTCCTGTAATATTTTAGAAGTTTTAGACTTGTATAAGTGTCTGGTATGATGTGTGGAGGTTATTATTCAAGAGAATTTAAGAAGGTGTGGCGAAAACAATGACGTCACGCAAACGAAGACAAACGTACGAATACAAAACCGAGCACCTCCGGAAACACTCGGGTACCTACGAGAAGCGTTTTGACCCGCTGCGTGACTGCACGCGCTTTTGCCGAACATTCCTCCCTCCAAATTGTGGGAAATTAAATTCACTTTTATTCTAACTATTTTCAACATTCCTTTTCATCAATAATTTAATTAGTTAAGTTTTTGTATTAGTTTCTAGATTTTGTGAAATAAACGAGTATTATTAAACCGTGAGTACCTTTTCATTACTCTCTCTGTGCACCCACATAAAATCTGATATACTTACAAATGTATCACTAAATTGGTAACCACACAACCAAAAAGGCAAGGTGTTTGTATCGTCTTATGTTTTTAAATATTTATTTATCTCCTTTAACAAATAAAATATTTATTAATAAAAACTTTTGGCTGTCACGTAAAGTCGACATTTAAAATATGTTAATTTTTTTATTGATAACGCCATAAGGGCTTTTTGAAATGAAAAATAGCATACTTTTATGAATTGAATTGAATTATTATTACTGAATTATCATTATTTTGTATAATACAAAGCAGGAGTTAATTGAAAAACATTCAATATTATAAATTATCATTTTTTTGCACTCGTTAATTTCACTTCACTTTGTAGCTTGTGTTTGCTGCTGTCTCCCTTTACTCGACGCATCGGCCGATGCAGTGAAAGAGAGATAGATGCGTCACAAACCGAACGCTTAGGCCGATCGTGCCTTACTATCGCTTGTTCCGCGCTCTCGCTTGCACACTCGGCTCAGGCGGAACGTGACAATGAGTCATGCTTTTTCGTGTGTGCAGCCGGCGTTCATCGATTTATTATACGTATAATATTAAAAAAGTTATAATTTATATTAACAAGAGGAATATTTAATTTAAAATTAATAAAGCTCAAAAATTTATTAACAAAATCAAGGAATACGTTTGTATAAGAAGCGGCCGCGAGTCACGTGGTGAGGTATGCTCTTAAGATTGAAAATCAAAATTATCGAAAGCCTTTGAAATTATTCCCATTTCACATATCAATAATATTTTGAGAACTAATTACACTACCACCAGTGGTGTAGGTGAAATATTTAGCCGCATATATCACCTCTCTTGTTTATTATTGGGCCGTGTCAGGTGTAACAATATTTTACTCCTTAATCCGTTTATTGATTCTAATTTATGGGCTCCGCGAGAGCTCCTAGCTAGTTAGAGCTTTTATAGACAGAAAGTTCTAGAATCCTAATGGGTTTTCATGGACTCATGCTGCGATTTTCTAATACGAACTTTTAAATTGTTTCGGAGCGCGCTCTAAAGACTGTAAAGGTGTAATCAGATAAATCTTAATTAAGAAAGGTTATTTTTACGAATGCCTATGTATTCTAGGTATGGACTAAGAATTAATAACTTTTCATTAGATAACTTGAAAGGATTTAAGTTGTGGAACTGAACTGTTACGTAAATAACATACTGCTGATTATAAATAGTAAAAGTGGCAAATATAAACTGCATGTAAGAAGTCGGAATAATCGACGTGCGTGCATGACTGTACCGTGGAGGAAGCAAGAAGAAGGCAGTACAGGACACCCTTATGTCTATCCTCTCTGCCTAGCGTGTCTTGGAAAAGACGGATGAAAAAGACTGAATGCTGTTGAAATGCGATCTATGTGTAGTAAGATTATGTATGATAGGTGTAGCACAAATGTCGAAATTAGAGCAGAGTGCAAGCTGAGATAAGCATTATCGACATAATTAAGAAAGGGCTTTTACGACTGGTTTGTCATGTGGTTCTGATTTATAAAAATAAGTTTAAATGCAAGTGTGCCTGGATGTAAGACCGCGAAGCCAAGAAATACATGACATGACCAAGTACGTAGAAGTATTGATTAGGACATGTGAAAAGTGACTTAACCGGTATGTGCACAGAAGATGTATGAATGTAGAGGAACAAAGGAATCTACTGTCATCCGGGTAAGGCGTTTCATCATCTAGGCCACCCCTACGCACGCCTGCGTTGAGAGCCGCCACCATTAGTTATTTTAACAAGGCATCAGGTATCTTTGCGTCCTGTCGTTTCCACTAATGACAATGGTTTTTATTCATGTTTCACACTTATTATTCAGTCTTATTCAGTCAGTATGACATTTGATTAGTAGTAGGTATTTCATGACATTGTCACACAAAATAATTATTTTAAGTGTTACTTATAATTGCGCTGATATAATAAATAGGTGCTGACGAAAAATTAAAAAACAGCAAATTCTTGACGTTATTTGTCACAAAAAATCTCTATTAAAATAAAATTATTATATACCTACTCATACATTTTGAGCTAAGTTAGAGTCGTGAACACTAAGTTCCATTTTACCACGAGTTGTTTTCTACTTTCTTGTGAAAATTATGACTTATCTGAATATTTCATACCTAATAAACAACGAAAATATATTTAATTTAATAATGCAGAAAAAGTGCGCTTATTTGAAATATTGTCTTATATTCAAAATAAAAACAACCTAAATAACCGCCCCTATTTAAGCGTCATTTTGGTCGATAAAAGTGGTGTCTTATACTCAAAATGTAATTGAATTTATTATTCTGCTCGATACCTAAATTTGCGATCTAAGGCTAATCAAACACCAAATTGTCTAATTTGTAGTCGTGTACTTAAAGGTCCTTTAAGCCTCCACCAAGTGACTCCACATACCACACACGCTAGTTATACCTCTGTGCAGTACCTGTAAGGTCCAACCGCAGGTGATCGTTCCATCATCGGAGGTGCTTTGATTATCCGTAATCTTATACGATTAAATATAACAATTGATAATAATATTAGTTTTGGAGTGCTATGAAATTGGCGTTTTGAATACTGAACTCGTGTTTTGATCTTTAAATATCTTCTCTTTGGTTAAAATTCCAAACTTCAAATTTATACAGCTATTTACTCAAGTATTATTTGTCTCCTAAAATTATAATTCATTTGTTTTTTCCTCAATTGTTTTTTTTCCTTTGCGTCACTCAGTTTACAAAATGGAAAACTTGAAATATCGCGTTTATTTACGAGTACGAGTTCCACCGTGGCACCAGTGCTGCAGAAACGGCTCGAAGGATTAATGATGTGTATGGCGACGGTGCCGCAAAAAAAAACACAGTGCGTTTTTGGTTCCAACGTTTTCGTTCTGGAAATTTCGACCTGCAGAACAAGCCCCGTGGACGGCCGGAGACCAAAGTTGATAATGAAGAATTGAAGGCTATTGTGGAAGCGGATCCATCGCAAACCACGTCCGAGTTTTAGCTGCAGGCTGCGGTGTTAGTGATAAAACTGTTTTAATATTCCACTTGAAGCAAATTTGGGAAGGTGAAAAAAGGTCTTGAAAAATTGGGCGTTTTCCACGAATTGAGTGAAGCATAAATTACAAATATTTTTGACTAACTGCGTTGCATTATTCTACAAAATTAGAAGAGCTTCAATTGGAATGTCTAAGACATCCACCGTACTATCCGGACCTTGCCCCAACAGATTACTATTTTTTTCGAAATTTGGATAACTTCTTGCAAGGGAAAAAATTCAACTCCGATGGGGCAGTCCAAACCGACTTCAAAGATTTTATTGATTCCCGTCCGAATGGTTTTTTTAGTAAAGGGATCGATGAACTACCTATGAGATGGCAAAAGTGCATAGATAGCAATGGTACATACTTTGATTAATGTTCTATATTATATTTAAAGTAATATATATGTTCCTCTTTAAGATTTAACGCGAATACGTTTGTTAAGGACCGAAAATTAAAGATTTATTTTACGCTTGTGAAGATTAACAAAAGTGGTTACGTCCATTAAATTACTGTCATGTGGTAGATTATTGTTATAATAATATTTATTTTATGACCTGTCATTGGAGTATTTGTATTAATATTTTTCAAACAAATTATTTTATTTTGTTAGTACAATTAAATTCTGAATTATACACCATAGCGCGTTGAAAGCTCCATCTATGCATTGATATTGAAATTAGTATGTAAGCAAGATTACTTTATTATTGACTAATTAAGACTCATGAAAATAGTTAAATTAATTACTAGTAATCGCCTGCAGATGACTCTGCAATTTATTTGACTTATATTTATTTTATACAACATTTTATAATAAGAAGTATTTATTTAGATAGCAATATTTCACCGTTTCCAAGTGCAATCCGTCTATGTTGCCAGTGTGCTCCAGCGAGCCCCCAAAACGGGATAAATCCAGAGCAGACTAAGTGGAAACTAAGTTTTCTGGAATCTCGCTTTAAAAAAAACCCCCGCACTATACGTAATAAGGTTCCTTTAAAATTCCTGTCGCTACCCGTAGCTTGATTTCCAGCTGAAGATGTTGAAATCAGCGTGAATTCAAGCATTTCAATATCTTTTTTCGGGGTTACTTATCAAAAGTTGGTACCAGTGCAAATATTCTTCCTTTGCGTGTCTTACTGAATTTACCGTTATTTTTTTAAAAAGTTTTTACAAAATGTATTAAAAATACCGTGGGGTAATACTGCAAAACTTGGTGCTATTAGTTTTTCAATGTTATTTGAAGTATAATGAATATATTTAAAAAAAACAACTGTTGTAATAAATGACACAAAATCAATATAATATATTATTTTGCAAGCAAGGTTGTACTTACCGACTTTTTTCTGTTGAGAAAATATTGAAAGTGCAGTTACAAACTTTTAGCTGTACATTTTTTTACTTGAAATACTATCAATTGAACAAATATTAAATGTTTTGTGATATTACATACATTTTGGTTGGTAATTTATTCAGGATTAATACTAATTGTGGTCAATATTTCATGTCAGGATTTAATACTGTAAGTGTTAAATAAAAAAATTTCAGCTGTAAACATTTAATTTTAAAATGCAAGAGAAAATTAAATGTAAAAAAAAATTTTTTGTGATATTAGAATGTTTTGGACACGATAACGATTCATTGAAAAAAACATAAGCTGTTGCTTCATTACTGAGATCGGAGGAGCTACAAACTTTTTCCGGGCATAGATATTCACGTTAAGACACTCAATTCATCGCTAACTCAATATACCTAAAATGTGGACCTATCAACTTTTGGCAGCAACCCCACGCATTGAAGTCTTAGCTGAATCTGCTCCACTATTGACCCTTCCGATAAACCCGGGCTGTGAATGGTCCTTATTAATGCGCTTAAGTGTGAATTTGAGTCAAACCAAGCGTAGGATTTGCGTAGATACCTAACTCTTCGAACCCCTGCCCTGCTTGATTTATAATATTTATTTAATTCTTAATAATTTAATGTTATACACACAGTTCTATGTTTAGTACAAATTAACAAAGAATTTTCTAATTGAGGTAACATATAGAACATAACACCAATTACGTGGACAACACAATGTACAAGACAAATTTTCTAAAAGACGTGAAGTGAGCAAACAGTGGTTATGTTTTTATGTCATGTGTAATGTGTGTGGAGTGTGGTGTATGTGTTGGGAAATCTGAATATTTAAGCGCAGGACAGGATAAGTAAAGAGAATGATATATAAACGAATTATTCATATCCAAAATCCTACTACTACTTTTCCTTATTTGTACATAATGGTGCATATGGCACCGCATTGGTACACCAAGGGACATCCAAAATCAATACTGGGGAAACATAACGGAAACCAATTACATCTATAGGCAATGTACCGGTCCGCAATCAGTACGCAAAATGTGGGGAGCGTGCTTTCTTTATAATTGCGGGCCCTTTTGGCTTGGACTTCTCTCCCCCCAAAAAGTGCGCTAACTGCAAGAGTAAAGTGATGTTTCTAAAAGAACTTAAGAACCATTTATAAATATTTTGATAATGTATTTTCTACTCAAGAGTCACACCAGTAGAATCATTCATCAGAAATTTGTATGCATGGCTGAAGATGATGAATATTTGTAATACGTTCAAGTGGCCACTTAAAACCCAGCCAATGACAGGTCATAAGGGTAATGATAATAAAATTTGATTTCTAGAATTTACGTAAGTTCGGTCATGTAAAGCGAATGGATAGATGAAAGAACGGCTAAAAAAATATATGATGCGACTGTGCCCGGAAGTAGAAGTCGAGGAAGGCCGAGGAAGGTTTTATAGAAAGACATGGCATGATCAAGTAAAAAAAGTGCTTGAAAGTGGGCATGTAAGAAGTCGGAATAATCGTGGACGTGAAGTGCGCATGAGAATGTGGAGGAAGCAAGAGAAATAATGCCAGGACAGAGTAGTGTGGCGTTCTATACTCTCTGCCTGCCCCTTCGAAAAAATGGCGTGATGGTTAGTTAGTAAGTTAGTTATAGATAATCCACATTTGTTTCCAGAGTTTCTGTCGTTTTTGTAATATCAAAAATATTTTATATTAGCCCAGCGGTAAACTCCAGGTATTTGTCTTCTAGTATTCGTACTAATTCGAAATGTTCACTAAAATAAATATCTTATGTTAAAATCAAAGACGATTTTTTTTTTTGTCGATTTCTACGTGATTTTATTATCAAGTTAGTGCACAATTTTTTCGCCTTGATAATTATTTTACAACCGAATACAATTGTCACTAACTTGATAATAAAATCACGTAGAAATCACAACAAAAAAAATCGTTTTTTGATTTTAACATAAGATATCATGGAGTTCTACAAAATAAATGCCATATCAATCAATAAAATAAATATGTTTCAACTAGTATTAAAAATCAACGGTTCTTAATTTTTTAAAATAGAAAATTCATAAATCATTATTTTATCAAACGTTGATAGTATGAAGGTGTTAACCATGTTAGGGCTATCCTATATCCCTATCTCTATAGTTAGAGTGAGATTTCAATTCTTAGGGATTGATTCATTGGTGTTACATTGGGAATACGCTGATTTGTGGATTATCGGATCGGTAATTATCGAATAGATTTATTGTTATATAGTAGTTATTTACAGGGCCAACATAAATCTGGCTACTAGGCCTGAATTAACTAATGTGAACAAACGATTTATTTATGTAATGTTACTAGCTATTCACCCAATTGTCACCCAATAAGCACTACGGAATGCAATTTTAATTTAGAAAAAAAGTATCGACATTTGATTAACTTAGGCACAAAATATTTATTATTTTTTTATCGAATAGTTATTCAAAAACTAACTAACTAACAAACTTTACCGCGCGCCTTTTCCTGTAATGGTAGGCTCCTAGAGAGGCTAGAACGCCATACCAAAAATAGTTTAAATGAACCCTACTCTGTCCTGACAGACTTCCTTTGCTTCCTCTACATTCATAACATCTTTCGTATGCAAAATATGAGAAGATTATTCCGACTTTTCACATTACACTTTCAAGTACTTGGCGTAACAGGTCATGGTAGCCAGGTTGTCGTTTTTTCTCTCGCCTTCCCGCGGCTTCTACATCCAGGCACAAATGCGTGTTAAACTTCTTTTAGTCGTTCTTTTTCTCCCCTTATTCGCGGCCACATGACCAAAACCATCGTTTAAAGCACAGAATTTCCTAATTGTTTGCTTCCGACTGTTAACAGTTCTTTCTCATATCCTCGACTTCTACATCCAGGCACAGGTGTGATCATGAATTTTTTTTTATCCGTTCTTCATCATCCATTCGCTCTACATGACCGAACCAATGTAAAAGACCTTTCTTTAATTTTGAAATAATAAAAATGGCCTTATCTCAGCCTTGCACTCTGCTCTAAAATTGGACATTTGTAACACCTATCATACATAGTCCTTACCACACAATAGATCGCATTTCAACGCATTCAGTCTACTTTAATCCTTCTTTTTCCAACATCACACTTCACTACTATACATAAGGGTTGGTACCAGAACTCCGTTGTGTACTGCCAATGTTTGCTTCAATTCGATAAGTTCTTATATCCCACTTAAAATATCAAGAAAAAATTTCTGACGCTCCGCACTAACCCACTAGTAAATCGTTTCACACAAAATTACTAAACAAATGTAATAAATAAAGCAGACATACGAAATCAAAATATATTTTTTACAATGTCCGTCCTTATTCGGCTTAATGAGATTTTACGAAAATACTTCAAATGCGACATCGTTGTCTTTTCAATCCCTTTTCAATTGAAGAGATTCTTTAATACCTTATTTGAAAGAATGAATCTAATGCCTTTAGTGTGATTTCTGATACTCCCTTTGCTTTTGGGAACCGCAAATCAGTTAAAGATTTTATGCCGGCATAATTCATAGGTGTTTCCGGCAGAGTAAGATATGAAACGACGTCGACGCCATTAGAAGGTTGCCCCGGACGTCGTAAGACGTCGAATTGAATCTGAGCTTAAAAAAAAAATTCTTCTCTTTCATTTCAAAAAGCTTTCATTATTAAGATTAAGTACAATTGCACAAATTCATCTTGAAATCCTGTTTTTGATTTTGTTTGATTTATGGATAGTATCAATTTGACTAAATACATGATATTTGGTAACAATTTGAAAAAGTTATCGTAAAAAAAATCAACCTCTGGCTCAATTTTTTCGAAAACTATCGGTTAAATAAATAAGGATGAAAATTCTACAAATGCTCTTGAAATGCGATTTGATTCACTGGTTTCCCGATTGTACATCGAGTTTTGTTACACCAAATTATGAGCATAGTGCAAGGCTGAGATAACATTATCGACAAAATTAAGTAAGGGCTTTTACGATATTGAAGTTAAGTATTTGAAGCGAATATGATGCCAATAAAACCTTTACAACTTATGCATTTGGTTGAAAACTTTGTAAATATTTTATCGATGTTAACTAAATATTCTCTGTTAAAAAATGAGTGTGTACATTATAGAATGCTTGTATTTTGTTTTCTAAAAAATGTACACAATTTAATAACTGTGGGGGGAATCACATACATATTTATATAATTTAGTTCTTTATCCTCTAATACACAAAAACAAAGTGCAAATTACTATAAAGAATGAGTCGTTAGTTAAGCACATTTAACGTTAATTAACAAATAATTACACGTAACAGTTGAAAATTTAAAAATGCAATCGTCAAAAGTGCCTCAATTTTTAAATTCACGGTTGTTTCTCAAAAGGTTTCGAAATTCGACTGGTATGTTTGTATATTCACATGGAATTCATTTAAAGATACATGACATTTTCCACATTTTGGTCACTACTGAAGTATTAAAACAGGTTCGATTGTTAACGCACTGATTATATTTTTATGGAAACAAAGTTCATTAGAAGTCACAAATCAGGTTTGGGCACGCTTAGTGTATTCGGCAAACAAAAATATTTTTTTATAAAAAATTAGTGACGCCAAAAGACTTGTTCTGAAGATTTATCAAGTTTTGTTAAGTTCAATCATCTTTGACACATAGAGTAACTGGAAATTCAACTCTTTAAAAATGTTTTAGCTGCCTTTATAAGGTATATTCTCTTCACGGTTACTTTCATGAATGGATATCATCATCATACGATATAAACTCGGTATGTTAGCGTTTGGCGTCCACAATAAACGCACGCCAAGCGATTTTAATTATACTCCCGTTTTTCCTTTACACAAGTATCTGGTCCCGCAGCTCGATTCTCGTAACTGCCAACGAATTGTTATTTACGTGTGATTTCTGGGACGCCGAGAACCTGATGCCTGGGAAATTGGCAAGCATGGTAAGGCTCTCATCTTAGGCATACGTGTAGTATAATGATAAAGCCACACGAAACGCCTTCGCCGGATGACAGTAGATACCAAGGGTTGCTTCACTTCTGAGTGCCTTACAAAGTACCGCACACCTAATATTCTTCTAAGACATCTATTCTCGAAGCTCAGAAGTCTGGTATTTTGGGCTCTGGTTAGGTGCCATGATTTCCTATGAATAAATAAATAACGGAAAATACACCGACAAGGGGAAATTTAAAATGGAACTCGTAATTTTAAAATGGAACTCGTCGAACTAAATTTAACTAATAAATTTCCAGCTTTTATGACGTCATGGAACGTTCATATCGAATTTCGTGGAGCAAACTACGTATGTACAGTCGCGTAACAATTTATTGTATCCAACAAAAAAAACTTTTTTAACAGTGTGGTACAACATTTTGATATTATTTTATTTTATTTATTTACGGAAAATTCATTTTAAATACATAGTTAAGCATAACAGGGACAACAAGCTGTAAAAATAAGTGACAGAATGTTAAATTGGTGAAGCTAAGACAGTTAGTGTAAAATGTGGACACACTATAAACAGGATCGGGATAAAAATTCTCATAACTAAAATTGGCTGGCGCATGGCGTACACACACACACATTTTTTACCTACACCTATTAAATTTTTCACTTAAAAAAAAAAAACGCAATATACTGATTTTGTAGTAAATTTAATGTTCTACAATTTTAATAACATCATTTTTATCGTGCGAGGTACGGTTCACGAGGTATAAAGCCCGTTTCCGAGGCAAAAGATGTTGACAGGAGAAAATCAGTAAAATATGTGATTTTTCAAATGAGATTATTTCGAAAACTATAAGAGATACTAAAAAAATAAAAATCGCAATTTTATAGAATTATTAGTGTTCTATTACTTTGTGTTACAAAATTTTTTGGGTGGGTTAAGCGTTTTCGAGATTTTTTGAAAAAAAAAAAAAAAATGACCCATTTTTTTTCTAGTTTTTTGAAAATCCTGACTTAAGCTCACCTCCTATTCATCCGGACTTTTGATGCAACCTTCCCTAGACATCACTTAACAACACAAAAAAATAATCAAAAACATCCGAATTAGTTAAGGCAAAAACCCTAATTTGACCTTAAATACTTGTGTAAATATGAAAACCATACAAATATAAAAATACAAGGTGGTACAAATATTTTTTGCCAGGACTGTACATTCAACTTAAATGCATACGGATAGAATGAATTCACCGTTCGTTAAATTATGACTTGGATATAAAGGGTAATGTTAGATACTATAATATAATGTAGGATGCTCAAATAGTCGGGTAAATATAAGGTTTGGATTGCATTCCAGACATTTCGGTAAAAAAAAATTCTTTTAATTTGTTTGGCCGCGAGGTAAAATAATTTTAAGTTTGGATTTTGCAAGAATTGATTCGTGCATAGCCCAATTTTCGAAAAAAAAAATTCAAATAAAATTAAACGCGTATACTTTTTTCTGGTTTATCTAACTAACTAACCATCACGCCATTTCCCCGTAGGGGTAGGCAGAGAGGATAGAACGCCATACCACTCTGTCCTGACATACTTCCTTTGCTTCGTGCTTGTCGTACTTGGTCATGCCATGTCTTTTTCGGCCCTCCTCGGCTCCTACATCCAGGCACACTTGCATTTAAACTTTTTTAAGCCATTTCTTCATCACTTATTCGCTCCACATGACCAAACCATCGTAAAAGCCCCTTCTTAATTTTGTCGATAATGCTAATCTCAGCCTTGCACTCTGCTCTAATTTGGACAATTGTACACCTATCATACATAGTCTTACCACACATAGATCGCATTTCAACAGCATTCAGTCTACTTTCATCCTTCTTTTTCCAACACCACGCTTCACTACCATACATATGGGTTGGTTTATCTCTGACATTTTAAAATCTACCAAATGTAAAAATCAAGCATAATAAATACAATGAGTTTTTTTGTGCATAACAGTGTAATTTTTTCGAAGCTTGAAGGCCGGAACCCTCAATATATTTGTTTAAACACCAGCAATTCTACCGCAGGCCTCCGGTGAGCGATGGAGCCTTTATAACATTAGAAAAACAAAAATAATGCCGTCCCGATAAACCGCAATTTTGCCGTTTGTCATCAGGAGCCATTAGCAAAAAATAAATTTATCATAGAAATATAACAAAATAATAAAAAAGTTTACAAAATATACATAAAAGGAATAGAGATAATGCATATGGTGAATCAATATATAATAAATTATGGTGCATCAATATAAAGAAGTTCTATCTTCCAACCAAACCCTTAGAATAGAAATAATTTTATTAACATTATTACACGATTTAAATTCATAGGGCAACATATTAAATATTTTTGGAATTAAATATTCTAAAGTTCTCTGCCCGTACTTATTTTTGGCACTCGTTTTGGGCACAATTAATCCCTCCATGGATGTGAATCTAGTTGTATAAGTGTGATCTAATTTATTTTTATATGTGTTATCAAACATATTTTGACAAATGATTCTATTCCCACAGTAATCCCTTCACAGGTAATACTTTTAAATATTTAAACATTGTTGGAACATTATGTCTTTGACTAAATATATTTGGTGGTACAATTAATTTGGCAATATGGCTTGCATGCACCAATGTCCCGATTGTGTCGCATTGTAAACTCGAGACAGGATCTGGACTTTTTTGGTGTTAGTTTTTCCAGATTTAAACAATCACTAAAATAGACCAGATCTTGTCTCGTGGTAGTTCAATTTTATGTTTGAAATGGACTTAAGTCCGTAAATAAAATTTAAAAAAAAAACAAAAATAATAATAGTTAAAGACTTTTACTATCGTTTCTATGTTTTGCAGGTGATTTATTATGATTTATAATTTATTTATGTTAAACTGTTTGTTTTTACGCCTGAGAAACTAAATAAAGAATCTTTGTTTTGCAGAGAAACCATGTTGTCATATATTAATATGAAAATCTCTCTTATTTACGCCTTCATTAACGCGATCGAATCAAATTAGCTGAAAATGTCTAACCAAGGCATAACACGTGTACCTTTTTAATCAACTTAAGACCGTCTGCAGATTGTCGAGTGTTACTTTAATTAATGGGCCCCGCACAGACGCCGCCGCCGGTGCAATAAACGACGCCGATGGAGGCTCCATCGGGCGTCGGGACGCCGTACCCCGCTGGCGTCGCATGATCGTTATCGACAAGAATAGGGGACAAATTGACGGCGCAGCGGGTAACAAATGTGACAATTTATAGGAGTAAGATGCGACGGAAATGAATTATAAATATTGATGAAAAAATGTACTAACACTGATCAAAAACAAGTAATTACTTCTAAATAATGATCGTGGTAGAAACTAACATTACCCTACTACTGTTAATTTGGGCCGACTCTGGTTGGTTTGGGTGATGGAAACAATGACAATTATAAGACATAAGCCGAGACAGTGGTAGGGGTACAATGAAAGCATTTGTTCGCGTACATTACGTAAATTCATCCGTATTTTTATCACTTTATCGCGGTTTAACTTGTTGAAAAAATCGGTAGAGTTGGCTGGACTGAAAAAAGACTCAATAGTCTTTAAAGCAGTCTAGGGAAAGGGTGGGGCTTTCATTGATCAAAAACAACTTATAAATAAGCGATTCCATAGTTTTTTAAGGTATTTTTTTCGATTATCTTACTATTTAACTAGGCCAAAAAAATGTGTAGAAAAATGAAATGTAATGAAAAGTGATTAATACAATAGCAACAATATTATAATACGTTAAAACCAATTTCCTAAAGTGTCTTTAATATAATCTTATTTTACTTGACTAATAAGGAGATTTGCGATGTCCCCCAGTCAGAGAGATTCAGGCTCAAAAGAACAAGGGTATAATCCCGGAGTTGCAAAGAATAAATTGACTTGTAAAAAACGATTAATCTTTATGTTGTGTGGATTAGGCGACTTGACTTAAAGCTGGTAATTTGCATATTGTTCCGGAAGTACTTGTTTTACAAAAAACTTTGCTTAATACTGAATTATTTTCTTTTACGAACAAAAAAACATTTTCACTACCCATTTATTTTATGTAAAATACACAATCAATTATATTTCATCATATTGCTACTTCTACTTTCCCTTTTCCGCATCAAATGGTGCATAGGGCACTGCATTGATACACCAAGTGCAGTGAATCTTGTTAAACACCTTTAGTTACCGTCAGAATTTTGCTAATTTCTAGCATTTGCAACTGTATTATTCATGTTTTTTATATTATCTATCAATGTGTAGTTGACATCTCTACCTACCATAATAACGCATTTTCAATTTAAAAATTAGCTGGAATACCTTAAAAAAACATAGTCCTCTGTTTACAGTGAAATGTTCAAATAAACGCCCATCATGAAGATTAGCAAAAATATCAGCGTCTTATGTTTATTTTGATTTATATTTTTTATTCACATTTTTTTTTTTTTTTTTGAGTTGCTGAATAAGAAAGCCTTACATGTTAAGTACAAGGCTTCGAGAATTCAGAGAGGTGTTTTGATTCTGTTAGTCGACACTTTTAATTATTCATTTTTACTGTCCCTGGTTCAATGCCTTGATCTGTTTGGCCACCATTGTCATGAAGTTTTTTAAATACAAAAATAAAAAAGATGAGTAATGGTGCGTGTTTGCTTTTCATAATTGAGGAAACATCTGTCATTGACAAGTTGCGCCTACTGCATTTATTCACATTACTTGGTGGAAGTCCATGATTAAATTATTAATATATAACTAATTAAAGTTAAATAACCAGTCTGAAGATGCCCGTTACAGGGTGAAAGCGCTAACTGGTCAAAATAAAAAAAAGTGGAAGTGTACCAAGTATTTTTTATTTTACTTTAATTAGTTATTTATTAATATTTTTTAATCTTTATTATTAACGGAGATATTAATTATTTAGTGACATTCTGCAACGCAGGTTACTGGAAGGTTAACCCTTTAAGTACGGTGTTTGAAAACGATCCACGGCATCCGGTGATGTTACCAATACAAAATGTTGATTCATAACTTTTACGATTGTATTTTTCATATAAAAGTGTTTTTATTACCAGTGTCAGAAAAAGAGTTCATGGTGCCTTGAAATCGATAGTGGCAAATAAGAACTTATAGAAAAGCAAATTTGGCAGTACACAACGGAGTTCTGGTACCAACCCTTATGTATGGTAGTGAAGCGTGGTGTTGGAAAAACAAGGATGATAGTAGACTCAATGCTGTTGAAATGCAATCTATGTGTGGAGACTATGTATGATAGGTGTACAAATGTCGAAATCAGAGCAGAGTGCAAGGCTGAGATAAGCATTATCGACAAAATTAAGGAAGGGCTTTTACGATGGTTTGGTCATGTGGAGCGAATGAGTGATGAAAGAACGGCTAAAAGAAGTTTAAATGCAAGTGTGCTTCGGGATGTAGAAGCCGCGGAAGCCCGAGAAAGACATGGCATGACCAAGTACGTCAAGTACTTGAAAGTGGACATGTGAAAACTCGGAATAATCGAGAAGATGTATGAATGTAGAAGAAGCAAAGGAAGTCTGTCAGGACAAAGTGGTATGGCGTTCTATCCTCTCTGCCTACCCCTACGGAGAAATGGCGTGATGGTTAGTTAGTTAGTTAGTTATTATCACTGTGTAATTTAATCAGTGGTAGCGCATTTGGCTTTTGTGCCTGAGGTCGCGGGTTCGATTCCCGCAAGGGGTCAACATGAAATATTTATTTACATGAGATTTTTATATTAATATTTCATGTGTGATACCTTGGACTGGTACTGCAGCGTAAGACTGATCATCTTGCCTTCATGTAACAAATATGAACAAGATTCACTGCACTTGGTGTACCAATGCAGTGCCCTATGCACCATTGGGTGCGGATAAGGGAAAGTAGTAGTAGTAGAAGTGTAATTAGTCATAATGATTAATGAATTTTTTTTTAAAGCTGATACGCATGAAAAAATTAAAGAGTCCTCTGTTTACTGCAAAATACATGATGTTTGTATGAAATTTCTTAAACATGCAGGTACAAAATATTTTTTAAGTGATTACGTACAATTATATTATGTATTATATATTTTTTGACGTGATAACGTCTAATAAATCGATGAACGCCGGCTGCACACACAAAAAAGCATGACTCATTGTCACGTTCCGCCTGAGCCGAGTGTGCAAGCGAGAGCGCGGAACAAGCGATAGAGAGGCACGATTGGCCTAAGCGTTCGGTTTGTGACGCATCTATTTCTCTTCCACTACATCGGCCGATGCGTCCGAGTAGAAGGGAGATAGCAGCGGCACAAAAGAAGAAAAAAAAAAAAAAAGTTATTTTATGGAAACAATTGTAATTTTCAACTAACTCCTGCTTTGTATCATACAAAATAATGGTAATTCAGTGATAATAATTCAATTCAATTCATAAAAGTGTGTTTTTTTTCATCAAATAAACTAAATAAACTAATAAACTACCAAACGAAATTCAAAACCAAAAGACGGCGAAATCCCAAAACAAAGCACTAAAAGACTACTTTTTAAATATTTTTATTAATAATGATAATGGCTAATTTTTCTATATATTGTTCCTTTTGTTCCTTTTGTGATTATTGTATTTTTAGATTTAGCATTGGTAACTCTGTAATCTGAAGTATTGTTATATTTAGTCTTTCTTTTTCTAATATCTGTCCCAGAATGAGTTTTGTAACTCAATTGGGAGTGCAAAGTATTTTGTACAAATTAAAATTAATAATAAATAAATAAATAATAAATAAATAATCAATGTTTTCTTATGACGTTATCACGTAAAATTATCGTTCAAAAAACGAGTTTACAGACAACCAAAAGTTTTTTTTTCCCGTGTAAAAAGGTTTGATTGAAGATAAGCGAAAATGGCAGTGTTATATTTGGATTATTTACGGAGATATTAATTATTTAGTGAGATTTTGCAACGCGGGTTACAGCACTGCAAGGCGAGGGGGTTGTAAAAAGTAAGCTAATAGAAAAAAAATCCTTAAAAACCTATTGAATTGCTCGTGTCAAGATGCCCAGATCCCCCTGGCTCTGTCGGGACAAGTCATCGAAAGGGTCGAGAGCTTTAAATACTTGGGAGCGTACATGACAGAAAACGGCAGAGTTCAGAAAGAACTGGGAGTGCGGCTTGAAGTAGCGGGCGCCGCATTCAACAGTATGAAAGCTGTCTGGAGATCGGATATTTACTCAGTTAAAACAAAATGCCGCCTTTATAACTCCTGCATCACACCTGTTCTTCTCTATGGCTGCGAATCGTGGCACCTAACTAGGGCCCAAGACAGCAGAATACTAAGTTTTGAGAATAGGTGTCTTAGAAGAATTTTAGGTGTGCGGTGGTTTGACTTTGTAAGGAACACAGAGGTGAGGCAACGGACACAGCAACCCTTGGTATCTACTGTCATCCGGCGAAGGCGTTTCGGCTGGCTGGGCCATATACTGCGTATGCCTCCCGAGAGCCGCCACCATGCTTGCCTATTTTACAAGGCATCAGGTTCTCGGCGTCCCGGTCGTCCACTGTTGACAATTCGTCGGCAGTTTGCGTCAGAGCTGCGGGACGTGGACTTGACTTGGGAGGATGCGCGGGAGCTGGCGGCCGATCGCTTGGCCTGGAGGCAGTTTGTGGATTCCATATGCTCCACATGGGGAGCGGATATGGTATAATAATGAATGAATGAATACACAAAACTTGTTGAACTAACGCAAGGTTTATTGTGCTTTATTAGCTTCGGGCAGGAAAGAGGAAGGATCAAAGTTGATAAAAAATGACCGGTGCAAAATAAACTGCTCGCCCAAACTCTCCAAAATCCCGAAACTTTAACTGAAAACGAATCCAGAATGGGTAAAAAACAGCTCTTTATTCTACCCAACTACATTGTGTTTCTATGACATGTACCTTGTGGGCTGGGTTACATGTTATTTAATGTCAAATTTTACCAAAGTGGTATTTTATTTAAACAAACACTATTTGACATCTCAACAGAGACGAGAAACTTGGAAGGGAATATGGATATCTAGGCGTTTACAGGGCTTATGACCTGTCATTGGCTGGGTTAAGTGGCCGCTTGATGTATTACAACATTCCCCATTTCACCTAGTATTTGATATCCATATCTGCCAATATACAGTAAAATGGCTCGATGCTTCACATGTGAACTCTCGGTCATCCATTGAGAAAATTGCTAAGCATTTTAGCAGAAACCTTTATGATTGCAAGTGAGATTCTTACCGAATTATATCACCTACTAGGAAGAGGAATCTTCAATTTGTTATGCTTATAACTTTTACCAGCTAATTTTTATAAACAACATTTTGAGTGTGTCCAAATACTTGTAGACAAAAAACTGGATTTCACCCATTACGGGCTAATAATTACAATTTGACGTCTCTGTTGAGATGTCGAATTGTAATTATTAGCCCGTAATGGGTGAAATCCAGTTTTTGTCTACAAGTATTTGGACACACTCAAAATGTTGTTTATAAACAAACACTATTTATTTATTCTTATGAACAGGCGTATTACATTGAATACATTATATAACTAACTAACTAACCATCACGCCATTTCTTCGAAGGGGTAGAACGCCACACCACTCTGTCCTGGCCTACTTCTCTTGCTTCCTCCACATTCATACATACTCTTATGCACGCACGTCGATTATTCCGACTTCTCACATGCCCACATTCAAGCACTTGTTTCACTTGATCATGCTATGTCTTTCTCGGCCTTCCTCGACTTCGACATCCAGGCACAGTCGCATCATATATTTTTTCAGCCGTTCTTTCATCATCCATTCGCTCTACATGACCGAACCAACGTAAAAGACCTTTCTTAATTTTGTCGATAATGCTTATCTCAGCCTTGCATTCTGCTCTAATTTTTTATATATTATTTACCCTAATGGATGGAAGCAAAGCATAGAGTTGGGAAACAATGGATGAAGTAGATTAAATGCTGTTGAATCTTTCAGGCGATTGTGTGTAATAAAAAACAAAAACTGAAATTATTAAAATAATTACCTTTCATAACAGAAAACGAAAATTTTACTTTTCAGTGCCTATTACCATCATTAAGTTATAACACTATAATAATCTTCGAAAAAATAAACTAAATCAAAATGTGTGATTAGTCTATGTATGATAGGTGCACTAATGTCGAAATTAGAGCAGAATGCAAGGCTGAGATAAGCATTATCGACAAAATGAAAGAACGGCCAAAAAAAATTACGATGCGAGCGTGTCTGGTTGTAGTAGTCGAGGAAGGACGCAGAAAAAGACATGCCATGATCAAGTACAACAAATACTTGAAAGTGGTCATGTGAAAAGTCGGAATAATCGACGTGCGTGCATGAGAAAATGTATGAATGTGGAAGAAGCAAGGGAAGTGTGTCAGGACAGAGCAATGGCAGTGTGGCGTTCTATCTTCTCTGCCTTTTAGCTAGTTATATATGATTTCAAGTGGATTTACAGTAGTTTTTATGCAATAATAGGTATCTAAGCTAGTAAGCTAAGGTATTAATTAATTATCGACAGAATTAACAACAATCTTTTACGATGCAATGTTTCTGTCAAGTGGAGCGAATGAATGATGAAAGAAAGGCTAAAAGGATGTGTGCTGCGAGTGTCTGGATGTAGAAGTGAAGAACGGCCGAATAAGAAAAAAAAAACAAATAAAACAATTAATTGTAACTGATAAAAAAAAAAAATATGAAAATTAGAGATTTTTTTTTTATGAATTGTCAAATAGTGTTTAAAAAAATTTCAACGTTATCGATTAATATTCAATAATATCAATGCTTAATTTATAAAACATAAGTTGACATATAATACTCTGTTACTCATGATTCACGGTAATATTTTATACCCTCACCGTAGCTAGTGAAATCAGGGCACTAGTTTCAGCCCTTCACATGTTGAGTGAGTCTCTATTTCAAAGCCTTTTTGTAAAAAACATTTTAGCAGCATAATAGCCCCTGAAATTTCAGTAAAAAACTGAAACAGTTTTTATGAAATCCTGAGAACGTTCACTGGAATTTTGCGAAGCCAATGTTTTAAATTGTCGAAAACCAATCCAAAAATAATAAACAAGTTTTCACTATGAATTTCGATCTTCGATTACTTTTTGTGTTCACTGATGCCTTGTAAAATAGGCAAGCATGGTGGCGGCTCTCGGGAGGCATACGTAGTATATGGCCTAGCCAGCCAAAACGCCTTCGCCAGATGACAGTAGATACCAAGGGTTGCTTCACTTCTGTGTTCCTTGTTTGACTTGATCGATGCTGTCGCCCTTTTGACTTTGGCCCTGCAATTTGCTTATGCATTTGCAACAGCAAAAATTTAAGGTCCTGCATAAAAAAGGTTGACTGACAGAGAGTCCCCAAGGACTCTATAACAGTCGCGGGTGGAGGTGGGATCGATCCCTCAGTGTATTCCTTACAAAGTCAAACCACCGCACACCTAAAATTCTTCTAAGACACCTATTCTCTGCACTCAGAGGTCTGCTATTTTGGGCCCTGGTTAGGTACCATGATTCGCAGCCATAGAGGAGAACAGGTGTGATGCAGGAGTTATAAAGGCGGCATCATATCTCAACTTATTAAAAACCTATCTCAACTTTTATCTAGATTTGAAGACTTAAAATTTCTCTCCCCCGTAGCTAGCATACCGTGCCCAATGCACCATTTCATATGAACAGCATGAAGGGTAAGAATGTCAGTTTTATTTCCTGGATGATAAAATTCTAGGCATTTTAATGGTCGTAGTTTTATAGATTGCCTTTCGTAGGAACGAACGAGGAAAGACGAGGACTTGAAATTTAAATTTTTTACGACGCTGCTTTGTCCTTACGGTGAGGAATTTTGAAAATTCGAGCATCAAAAAGGACCTTTCTAGTTGGATGGATAAATGGTTTCATTAAAAAGCATGTCAACTTGAGCCCTAGTTGAAAACTATGAAATTCATACCACGAATTTTTACTAAAAAAATAACACCAAGGGAAAGTAGTAGTAGTAGTTTTTGCAAATTTTTTATTTAAATAACTAACTAACCATCACCCCGTTTCCCCGAAGGGGTAGGCAGAGAGGATAGAACGCCACACCACTCTGTCTCGGCACACTTCCCGGTACACAAAAGCATTAAAAAACAATTTTTACATTTTCTGATTAATATTTCGTTTACAAAATTTAAGCAAATAACTAAATAACAAATAAACTCCGAAAAAGGGTTATGGGAACGAACCCAAACATCGAAATAACGTCAATCAACCCTTTAAGCCACATTAAAATCCCAAAATTAGGGTATTTAGGATACCAACCCTAATTTGAGTATAGAGAAACCCACATAATAATGTTATAATCCTTTTATATTGAAAGCTCTTCTGAAGGGTCTTTTAGTACTATAATTTTTCCTTTTTACGTATTTACTGCTTTGGACCTAAATTCTTTTCAAAAACTCGGATACCTAACTCACCATAATTCCACCTCGCTTTACTATCTATGAAATGACGTAATTTGGATACGTATTCCCTGTTAGATATTTGAATTTTAAATCATTTAAAAAAAATATTTATTATGACTTTGGATTGCCAAAGTAAAGATTGGTAAAGTTAAAAATGTATTTTAATATTTTATATATGGAGTAGCAAAACTTGTAGTACAACCCGAAAACTAGTGAATCTACATCATTTTTGGAGTCGAATGTGTTATACGACTTTTGAATCTGAGCTTGAAAAAAAAAAATTTTTTCTTCTCGTAAAAGCTTTCTATGATTTTATTTTTCTTTTTTTTTGACAAGAGGCAGCTTGGGTTCAGGCTCTCCCGAGGCATCCGGAGTACATGCCCAAGCCAGGTCCATCGCCGCATCTTAACGACTCCAGTTATTGGAGGTTGCTGCGTCCGTTCCCTAACTTCAGCATTGGTTATGAGTGTTAATTTAGCTGAAGTTAAACCAGCCGTAAGCTATTTAAAACAAGGGTTTGACAATGAAAATTCTAACTTAAACTCTTGAACTTAATGAAACAAAAACGCTAAGCTGAAGTCGTTCGGTGACAAAGTCGCGAGGTATTTTTCTAACTAACTAACCAACTATCACGCCATTTTATCGAATGGTAATCGGATATTAGAAATTAAAATTGCATTCTATAATGTTTCTTCCTCTGATGTTATTATAGTATGAACCTATTTCATTTGTAAATTTAAATTACCTTAACATTGGTGTAACTTAACAACATGCCGTGCTTTTTATGAGGACTAGTCTATTGCTAAATCCATAGGTAATAGGTTATGAAATTTATGCAGTAGGTTAAGATAGGTTGGGTTTAATAAAATAATTTAAATCAAATGGCTATTTAAAAGCAATATCCTTTATAATAGGTTTTGAAATTTATACAGTAGGTTAATGATAGGTTAGGTTAAATAAAATAATTTAAAATCAAATAAATTTTTAAAGCGAAATTTGACAATACATAATATAGGCGTAACCAATCGCGTATCAACCAATCACAGCTTTACGCTTTACTCTATAAACCAGAGAGTAAAAATGTTTGAAAATTTTGACAGCTGCACGGCAAGTTGTTAAGTTACCCCACTAACTATTTTGTAAACCCGTAAAACCCGTTAATCAAGTTTCCGATTTCTAGTACCATAGGATTTCTAGTGCCTTGGGAGTATCCCATATATTTATAAAAGCTTTGATACCGATTTGACAATTGGGTTCTTTCCGATTTTTTTATCTTTATTTAAAAAATTGTTTGAAATAGCGCTTTTTCAAATCGCTCGCAAAATCCTCCATTTGGCGCGCATGCGGTGTGACGTCTCATCAATATGAGCGCTCACTTCGTAATGAATTTCCCGCCTTTTATAATGGACGGATATGATGTCATTAGCCAATAACGGGCGTTAAAAAGTCACTCGTAATTTTCGTGTTTTTAAAACATAATTTATAAATGAAAACAACATTTTTGATCATTGTGTTTTATATCGTTGGAATTGTAAAAATATACTTAAAATATTTATAAAGTTTTCAAGGATATTCATGCTATCGGGAACAACCCTATTTCAAAGATTCGCATGCGACAAAAGTCGAGCGTCTTGAGCATACGCATTCTAATTTTCATTTTAAAACGTCGTATCACGAAGTTTTCAGGTAAGAATTAAATACCTTTCGCTGTACAATTTAATTATTTACGGCATAATTCCTTCCTGCGAACAATATTCATTATGCCGAGCACTCGGCCGGCATTTCAGGCCGATAAGTGACCCCGCAATAGGGTTGCCAGGTAGCACCCTAAAAGAGGAAATGTCATGGAAAAAAATATGAGCAATAGTGCAGTTTTATTAGTAGATGTGTGGCGGGCGACAATGACGTCACGAGACGACAGTGGCCGACCGCCGACCGGCGTAGACGTCACGAGCCGACAGTTGCCGAACCGCCGACGTAAACGTACGAATACGCCAAACTGGCGACGAGAATACTTCGGACTCCCTTCGTCATCGCACGCGAATTTCGGGCACAGAATTCCCGCCAACTTAGTATTTCAAATCAACGTTTTATTTTGCCTAATTTAGTTTGTAGAATCATTATTTACATGTGTTAGCTTCAGTAGATTAGTTTTGTGAATAAATCATTGTATTGCAAATCGTAAGTACCTGTTTTACTTTCTCTCCTTCTGTGCACCCACATAAATCCATACCACATCATTGGGCCACCAACTAGGTGACCTCTCAAATTGGTGACCAACTAGGATAACTAAAGATGTATTTATTTTTCTTTTTTAATTTGACTGATACTTTTGAACTCTTATGATATGAAAGCCCCACCCCTTCTTTAGACTGTTTTAAAGACTATTGAGTCTTTTTTCAGTCCAGCCAACTCTACCGATTTTTTCAACAAGCTAAACCGCGATTTTAAGATTTTTAGTGTGATCAAAATACGGATGAATTTACGTTATTTACGCGAACAAATGCTTTCATTGCCCCTAACACTGTAACTTCAGTCTTATGATATCATCATCATCATCATCATCATACCATATATCCGCTCCCAATGGGAGGATATGGATTCGACAAACTGCCTCCAGGCTAAGCAATCGGCCGCCAGCTCTTGTGCATCCTTCAAGTCCACGTCCCGCAGCGCTGACGCGAACTGTCGGCAAATTGTCAACAGTGGTCGTCCAGGACGCCGAGAACCTGATGCCTTGTAAAATAGGCAAGCATGGTGGCGGCTCTCGGGAGGCATACGTAGTATATGGCCTAGCCAGCAAAAACACCTTCGCCGGATGACAGTAGATACCAAGGGTTGCTGCGTCCGTTGCCTCTTTTCTGTGTTACTAACAAAGTCAAACCGACCGTTCTGTGTTCTTTACAAAGGTACCAAAATTCCTCTATGGAACGATTTAAATTAAAAAAATTATCCCTAATAGTAAAAAGCAATATTTGAGTTCTTATGATAAACTCAAATATTTCAATTTTGGCTGCTTTTAAATAGTCGGAAATAACTGTGCCAGAAAGCAAGAAACAAGTTGTGCAAGATTGGGATTAGAACCCAGAGATTAGAAAATCCGAAGTAATCGAATCTACCACTAGACCACAACCCGCTTCAACATGACAATTTTTCTCCTGTCTTCTCTTACCTACTGTATGTTCTCTTCTTTCTTCTCACAATGAAATATATAATAAAAAGGAACAAACCTTATGTATGGAAGCTAAGCATGGAGTTGGAAAAAAAGGACGAAAGTAGATTGAACACCATCAAAATCTTATCCGGTGAATGTGTAGAAAACCATGTATGATGGGCGCCTTAATTAGAGCAGAATGCAAGGCTGAGATAAAGCATTATCGACCAAATTAAGAGAGGGCTTTTACGATGGTTTGGTCATGAGTGATGAAAGAACGGCTAAAATAAGTTTAAATGCAAGTGTGCCTGGGTGTAGAAGTCGAAAAAAGGCCGAGAAAGACATCGCATAATCAAGTACAACAAATACTTGAAAGTGGTCCTGTGAAAAGTCGGAATAATCGACGTCAAGATGTATGAATGTGGAGGAAGCAAGGAAAGTGTGCCAAGACAGAGTGGTGTGGCGTTCTATCCTCGTTAGTTAGATTGTTAGAACAAACCTAATGTGGGTTCAATAAATGTATTGATTCTTACTCTATATACATATTTTTGCAAATCTTGAAAACCGTTTTAATATTATTTATAGCGTGGTCTACAGTCTTCATGCAAATTTTATAATCCAACCAGTTTCCACTTTCTGAAAAATAGCCATTGTCCTCCTTTTTTAAAGAAATTATCATAGTCCTCCCTTTTCAAATTACCATCTGGCAACCCTGGCCGCCATTTCGGTCGCAGGACGCCATCTTGTTTGGCTAAATAAGTGTGGAATTGTCGACTATGGAACGCGAAAATATGGAGAAAGAATGAGGAAATTGTGTTTTCATATTTAGTGTTGCTGCAATAGATATGTATATTTTGAATTGTAAACAAAGGACCATGTTTTATGATATCATTTTCACTTTCTTAATTGACACGTAAAACAGCTTTGCATTTTAAAAAAGGTCAAAAATTATTACCAGATGAAGTTAAATGTGCGAAGAGTTTAAATTTAGTTAAAAAAATGTGTAAAATATATGTTTTGAATAAGTATAGTGGTAGTGTAAAATCAAAATAAGTAGATATTATTGATATCTCAACAGAGACAGAGAAGCTCTGGAAACGAATGTGGGTTATCTAGGCGTTTACAGGGCTTATGACCTGTCATTGGCTGGTTTAAGTGGACACTTGACGTAATTACAAAACATTCCCATTCCGCCTGTCATCTGACAACCATGTATGACAAATTTTTGAAACTTGTATATATATCTAAGATAAGCCCTGTAAACGCCTAGATAACCCACATTCGTTTCCAGAGCTTCTCTGTCTCTGTTGAGATATCAATAATATCTGATATCAGCCCAGCATGGGTATAATCCAGTAATTTGTCTACAAGTATTTGTATTCATTCAAAATGTTGTTCAAAATAAGTAGTTTATAGTCGAATGTTTAGAAATAATGATATTGTAATTACTAGCTGTATCAAACTGTTTTTTTATAGCTAAATAAAAAAGAGACAATACAATACAATATTTTGTTCAAAAATTTAATTAAGATAATTAGGCGGTATTGTTTTTATTTCTTTATTTATGTGTGATTGGATAGCATAGCAGGGCCCAAGACAGCAGACTTCTGAGTTTTGAGAATAGGTCTCTTAGAAGTATTTGGGCTTGCGGTGGTTTGACTTTGTAAAGAACACAGAAGTGAGGCAACAGACACAGCAACCCTTGGTATCTACTGTCATCCGGCGAAGGCGTTTCGGCTGGCTAGGCCATATACTACGTATGCCTCCGAGAAGCCGCCACATGCTTGCCTATTTTACAAGGCATCAGGTTCTCGGCGTCCTGGTCGTCCACTGTTGACAAATTTGTCGCAGTTTGCGTCAGAGCTGCGGGACGTGGACTTGACTTGACTTGGGAGGATGCACGGAAGCTGGCAGCCGATCGCTTGGCCTGGAGGCAGTTTTGTGATTCCATATGCTCCACATAGGGAGCGGATATGGTATGATGATGAGAATTAAAGGTTGACGTGATTGTTAGATATTAATGTTGAATATATTTAAAATAAGTGTATAACAGTTAGCTATCCATTCACAAATAAAAATTTAAAAAAACTATCTTACGTAGAGATAAAAATACTTCTAGAAAGGTCACCTAAAAATAATTATTTCAAATAACATG
This sequence comes from Micrasema minimum, assembly GCA_022494985.1. Lineage (NCBI taxonomy): Eukaryota > Metazoa > Arthropoda > Insecta > Trichoptera > Brachycentridae > Micrasema > Micrasema minimum. The sequence continues at coordinate 5,157 of JAGVSP010002289.1, read as the reverse complement.
CGTATTCAAAATTGAACGAGTAAAAAACAACAGGGTTTTATTGAGAACACAAATAAAAAGACCTCCCTAAAATACCTTTTAGTAAAGAAAAATGTTACCCCAAACGTTGAAATAAAATTGACATATTACGTCATAATACTAACTAACTAACCATCACGATATTTCCCGTAGGGTAGAGCAGAGAGAGGATAGAACGCCACACCCTCACTCTGTCCTGACAGACTTCCTTTGCTTCCTCTACATTCATACAACTCTCATGCACATACGCCGATTATTCCGACTTTTCACATGTCCACACTTTTCAAGTACTGACGTACTTGATCTATGCCATCTCTTTCTCGGCTTCTACATCCAGGCACACTTGCATTTGAACTTCTTTTAGCGTTCTTATCATAACTCATTCGCTCCACATGACCAAACCCATCGTAAAAACCCTTACTTAATTTTGTCGATAATGCTTATCCCAGCCTTGCACTCTGGCTCTAATTTGGACATTTGTACACCTATCATACATGAGTCTTACCACACAGAGATCGCATTTCAACAGCATCTCAGTCTACCTTCATCCTTCTTTAATCCAACACCCACGCTTCACTACCATACATAAGGGTTGGGTCATAAAACATTATTATTATATTATTGACATTATTTCGTATCAGCTCCTTATACATGGAGTAACAAAACTCGTAGTTACAACCCGAAAACTGTGAATCTACATCATATTTGAGTCGAATGTGTAATATTTATGACTTTTGAATCCTGAGCTTGAAATTTTTTTTTCTTCTCATGAAAAGCTTTCATTAGTACCTACACTAATAAAGATGATTGCATTAAAAACCATTAGCTAGCAACACTGAACGTGCTTCAATTCAAATTCAAATCTTGCCGTTCTATTCCAATTTCAAATGATGAATATTTATTATTTCAAAGAACTTCATGTTTTTAACGCTATTTAAAACAGATGATTTGAAATACGTACCATCGCAATATTTACATAGATATCGTAAAATTCCTGATTTTTAATTTTTGCTCAACCGAATTCAATTGGAAAAGGCGGTAAAGGTAATAAAATAAATTAACAATAGTAGGACCCAAAATATCAAACACTCTTCTAGTTAATATCTGTATGGAAACGAAGCATGGAGTTGGAAAAATAAGGATGAAAGAAGATGAATGCAGTTGAAATGCGATCTCTCAGCGAATGTGTTTGTAAAACTATGTATGATAGGTGCACTAATGTTGAGCATAAGCATTATCGACAAAATTAAGAAAGGTCTTTTATTGATTGATATGGCATTTATTTTGTAGAACTCCATGATATCTTATGTTAAAAAAAAAAAACGATTTTTTTGGTTCTGCGTGATTTTTTATCAAGTTAGTGACAATTGTTTCGCCTTGTAAGGGCATTATCAAACTGTGTTTGTGTTTGTTACACAGTTTGATAATGCCCTTTCAAGGCGAAACAATTGTCACTAACTTGATAATAAAATCACGTAGAACCAAAAAAATCGTTTTTTGATTTTAACATTAGAAAGGTCTTTTACGTTTGTTCGAACGGCTAAAAAAATATATGATGCGACTGTGTCTGGTTGTAGAAGTCGACGAAGGCCGAGAAAGACATGGCATGATCAAGTAAAACAAGTGGCATGTAAGGAGTCGGAATAATCGACGTGCGTGCATGAGAAGATGTATGAATGTGGAGGAAGCGAGAGAAGTGTGCCAGGACAGAGTGGTGTGGCGTTCTATCCTCTCTGCCTACCCCTACGTATAAATGGCGTGATGGTTAGTTGGTTAGTTAGTTAGTTAATATTTTTTCTTTTTTCACCACATTCGCTCCTATGCAGAGCATGTGGACGTCACTACATCCCTCTAGGAGACCCTATCGCCGGCCAATTGACTACAGGAGAATTTCTTTAAAAAAAAATTTTTTCAGGTGGGTGATTTATATCTCAAGGTACGAAAAATGTTTATTTTTCATTTTCGTTGTAATTATTTTGTCCGCAATTAATTTTCAAAATAGCGTAATCGTTATTTCTCGCCAAAACAGGTCCATCGTCTTTTAATTTCAAGGCGTCTACTATCTAAGTTTTGATGTAAGAAGCGCATAAAATAGAAAAAAAATACGCATCAACTATATATTCAGTACGACCCTTTTTGTGCGCTTAGGAGACGAGTGCTTTGAAAGCATCAAGCGGTCAATCTGTTTTAAAAAAAAAATACCAGGGATCTTTTGAATTTGAATGTTTTATTTTCACATAAATTTTCAAATATTTTTGAAGTTATACTTCTTTGCGCCCGTTAGACACTTTGGGGTGGGATGTTGGTCGAGAAACCGCGTCACGCTGATTTTTAAGAGAAAATGGCGCTTAAGAGAAAATGCGCCACAGTCACTGATGCTTGTATTGGTCTGACTTTGACAGTTGTCATTTCTTTTGTTTATTTACTTCTTACGCGTCATTTTAGCGAATTATCTTTTTAGAAAATACGCTATTGCAATGGCTTCGGTTTTTCTCCATGACTTAAAGATGAAAGAATGATTATAGAAGAAATAACTGATAATGATAATTTAATATTCACACATAAAAAATTGTGCAATTTAAAAATATAGGACATTTCCCTATTGCTCCAGTGGTAAATAATTTCGGTAAAAATAAGGTCGGATAATTTCACGTGATAACGTCATAAGAAAACATTGATGAAAAATAACATACTTTTATGAATTGAATTATTATTACTGAATTATCATTATTTTTAAATAATACAAAACAGGAGTTAATTGAAAATTACTATTTTTTCCATAATTTTTCATTTTTTTGCACTCGTAAATTCACTTTTACTTTGTAGCTTGTGTGCTGCTGCTGTCTCCCTTCTACTCGGACGCATCGGACGATGGAGTGAAAGATAGATAGATGCGTCACAAACCGGACGCTTAGGCCAATCGTGCCTCTCTCGCTTGTTCCGCGCTCTCGCTTGCACACTCGGCTCAGGCGGAACGTGACAGTGAGTCATGCTTTTTCGTGTGTGCTGCCGGCGTTCATCGATTTATTAGACGTTATCATGTCAAAAAAAATATGCATCTAAATCGACTCAAAATATTTATTTATTTATTTATTCACGCCCATGGGGCTTTTACAAAACAAATGTAAGTATCAGTACCAAAGCAATGTTACATACATAATTTAATATAATAGTACAGGCATACAAAATATGATTTTAAGATAAAAACAAAAGAAAAATAAAATAAAATAAAATACTAATAATAACTATGAACAGTCATCGAACAAGGGTCACTTGTTCGGTGATAAAAAAAACTATGGACAGTCATCGAACAGGGATCACTTGTTCGATGATAAACAGTAATGATGTAGATTCACTGGTTTCCCGCTTGTACATCGAGTTTTGTTACACCATGTATAAGAACCCATTTACTGAAGTGTCTTTTATGCAATCTGAAACCTCACTTTTACTCGACTAGGAGTCCATTCCAGGAGGACTATTCCAGAAGGTGGAGGACTTGTGATCAGTACGGTACTCCAGTGGTTACCATGGCAACAAGGCTACACGAGCGTCTGTAGTCACGGTACAAGCAACGTATGCACAAGGAAAACTTGAACAGGGGATTCTCAAACTGTGGGAGTCGTATCTAATAAGTGAATGGAACTTTTATGCGAATGCAGAAAAGTGAAAAGAAAAATCTCAAAACCTGTGCAATCTGTGTGTTAATCGGATAAAAAGCGAGATTTCCCGATTCCACCCATTATCTGTTAACCATAATATGATAAATTTCGAAACTTTATGTACATCGAAGTCTCAAAGCGGTGGAGTTTTTATGAAGACTAGTCTATTGGTAAAATCCATAGATAATACGTTATGAAATTTTATACAGTAGGTTAAGATAGGTTGGGTTTAATAAAATAATTTAAATCAAATAGCTATTTAAAAGCAATATCCTTTATAATAGGTTAGGAAATTTATACAGTAGGTTAAGATAGGTTGGGTTTAATAAAATAATTTAAATCAAATAGCTATTTAAAAGCAATATCCTTTATAATAGGTTATGAAATTTATTCAGTAGGTTATTTTATTATTAATTAAATAATTTCAAGCCAAATAGCTATTTAAAATTAGGATTTTTAATTCCAACCAATCACAGCTTTGCCCATTTCTATGCTGTACCTCTATAATCCAGAGAGTAAAAATTTTTGTGAAATTTTGACAGCTCTCCACCGCTTTGTGACTATAACCCTCAAACCCACTGTAACGGGACAGAAAACTGTTTCTTGTACAGTCTGCAAACTGTCCCGTATAAAGCGAAAACTGTGCGGAATATTGAGTGTCGGCGTTACGTTTGGGCAGACCTGACAGTTAGTGCTTTTTATGTAAACGTTTAAGTACATTTTGATATATTAAATGATATACTTGCACATGTAGCCGAAAAATAGCTTACTTATGTACTCCGGTAACCGCGTAATTTATTTGTTTAAATAAAAAAAAATTGTAACCTACAAAAATTTAGTACACTTATTTTCTGGATATGCCTCGTATTTCAATCTCCTGTTTTTTTCTGTTTCAGCGATGACGCAAAAATAAAGGATTGTTATAATTATTATTATGGCCCCCCCTACCCTTACAACCCCTCAAGACCCCAGTACATCAACTGCCACAACTTAGCAAACAATTAATTATCAAACTTTTTTTGTATACCTTCTTAGTATTTTACCACCACCACTGTCCAAAAATGTGTTTTTCTATTTTTTATATTACTTCTATGTGTCAATATTTATGTTACCCTTGTGTCTAGATTCTTCAGTATTGCAATTTCATTTTTCTGTATTTTTCCATATAACATCTGTATTCTAATTTAGTGTCTTTTCACCAGTCGATGGGAGAACGTTACTCCCGAAACCAGGTCGTGTAGGTAAATTCTATTTTTATAGAATAAACCAATTTATAGTAACACATAACATTGTTTTATTTAATCACAATTCATTATTATGGGATCTTAGGTTGAGAACCACTAGTTTCTACATGACTGATCCCCAAATGAACGATAACTTCGCTATCCGTTTCTCAGCGTCTTCGCCCTGTACAACTTCAAAGCTCCTAGGAAACTTTGTATTATTGCACCACCGCACGCTATGTCGATATAATAAATAT
>JAGVSP010002288.1:0-58943 GCA_022494985.1 Micrasema minimum | reverse complement strand
ATTACTTTATAATTATTTTTCACTTGCAGCAGTCCAAAAATAATCCAAAAGAAATTATGCTTTCTTTCTATGCCAACCAATTTTTCCTAAATACCCAATTAAAGTACCTTTCAGTTTCGGTTTTATTTTGATTTTATCTTTTACAAAAACGACATGGCCGCCAGAATTCTTAAAAAAAATAATTGCAAAACAAACGTGGGTTGCCATCAAATATTGTAACACATAAAATATACCTTTGACTACAGTGACATGAAAAATGGAGCGGATTGGTAAAATAATTAATGAGATATAATTTTTAATTTATCATACCGTCGCGAATCGAACCCGCTACCTCATGTATCCTCTACAGTGTAGAGTCTACGCGACTAGGCGAACAAATACTTTACATAGTTCTCAGGTCAGGTAATATGAATAAATAAATTAAAAAATAATACGGCAATGTTTATTTTTAATCTACTCCAGATTCTCGTGGGAAACTCGTAAACTAATGAAAAGTGAATTACACGTAGATTTGGAAATTGGTCTAAAGTATTAAGGCTGAACAAAGTTAATCTCGTTACGCGCTTTGCAAGGCTCGGTATGATTAGTGTCAAGGGCTGGAACATTTCAATAATAATTGCCCCAAGCTCCGTAGACCAAATGAAAAGATCATGGTCCGTATATCAGCCCCATGACAGCTCAAATTCGAAAGTCATTATACTTTAATGAGTCATTTTGAGAAGTTATGAACGCCAATTCGATTGGCAATTAGGTATAAATTTATTAAAAAGTGTTATCGAATCATGTATTGAACAGATTAAACATACGATTATAACTGAATAAAACAAAAACTGGATTTAATGCTGCGCCTGCAAATATTTAAAAAATAATATTTCGAAGGGTGCCTGGATGTAGAAGTCGAGGAAGGCCGAGAAAGACATGGCATGATCAAGTAAAACAAGTGATTGAAAGTGGGCATGTAAGAATTCGGAATAATCGACGTGCGTGTATGAGAAGATGTATGAATGTGGAGGAAGCAAGAGAAGTATGCCAGGACAGAGTGGTGTGGCGTTCTATCCTCTCTGCCTACCCCTTCGGGGTAATGGCGTGATGGTTAGTTAGTTAGTTATATTTCAGATAAAAAAATATTAAGTGCATAATTAATTTTAACTATTTTGTAGGAAAATACCTTGACCGATTTTTTAAGCCTTCTTTTTGGCATTTTTTCAAATATCAGTGTAAATAAATACGTAGTAAAATAAACAATAAATATTCCTATTTAAAGAGCACATCAAATTCAGGAATTAGCATGCTAGTTTATATTGTATTATCTTACTTATCCGTTCCGACTTCAGATAAAATCTTGTTGTTTATTTTAATTTTCTTACAATACTTATTATTTTGATATGCTTTGAAATAATTGTTTATGCGCTCTACAAAACATGTAATGAATACACCCCACCGCGGAGGTATAAACACTATACCACGGCCAATCATTAATAATAATTGCTGATAAACGATGGATATAATAGATAAGCGCTCGTATTATGAGTTTTTCGAATCCGTTTCAAATGATTGCAAGTTTACATAGAGTTGTATTTATCCGAGATAATTAATACTCGAGCACAGGTTTGCTTCAAATCGTATCAAATTACTTTGTAAACATTTTTACACTGCACAGATTGAGAGAATTTTCCAATAACAGGTAATTATTAATATTATATTTAATTTTCATTAATTTATGTGCAAGGTTCTCCTGTTCTCAGTAAGTTATTTTAAGCTACTCGTTCTTTATTTATCATTATTTATTTAATTAAATAAATTGAATGGAACTGGTTTAAACTATGACAAGCCAAATGAAGTAATGGTTAATTGATACGATTAATCGATATCTGGTTGCTACAAATTATTATTGGTGCATTGAAGGAGGGAGCTAAAGGAAGGCAGAGCGGCACATGACAGTCTAGAGAAGCAATTTTTTAGTTAATATTATTTTATCCGAATTGAAAACGATTACGTAAACTCACCCTAATGAGAGATTAACGAATCGCTGCGGTACCTTCCGATAATTCAAGGTAGCTATGCGCCATTAACTAATAATAAATAAGTAGAATGTAATTTAGAATAATAAGTTATAACACTTCACAAGGGCACACTTAAAGAAAGGTGTGGCAACTCGCTAACTACTGTAGGTACTCATTTCTCACGTACAAAATGTTCCGCGGAATGTAGTAAACCTGGCAACAAATATACAAACGGATTGTGAGAAACAGTGCTTCGTGAGACCTGTGACGGCCGTGTGGCAAAATAATGTGGCCATTTCGTGAAATAATATCGTAGCACGAAATCTTGCTCCGAATAAGGCAATATGTATTATAATATCGTGTTATTACGAAGCGACAACTAGCTGTACAATAATTATTATTAGCCTTGGATTTTTTATTTGGTCTAGGATGATAGCTTACAGAATAATAAATTTCTAACTATCTTCTACCTTTAGATGGTATAGCTCATGAAGAGCTTTGACATTCCACTTTTTTCGATCTTGAGCTTTCTGCTCCCAGCAACCCCTTTCGCCCAGCCTAATAAGATCAGTCAACACATTATCCAATGCTGTGCGTAATTTTTGACAATGTATTCGTAATCCTGCTAAAAAATGTATAGCGTTCTTTTACGAATGAATTACTAAGAAATTAAGATAAATTTATCACGCTTCAAGCGCACACAGGCTGATTTTTCTTTAATATTACTGTTCTAAAGGTATATACCGTACAACATTATTTCATTCCCATTCATCTCAGTAATTTACTGACGAAATGTTTCAAAACCATATTTGAAACACTCGAGCTGGATCAATTTCATTGAGTTATTATTACTGAATATTTGAATTTGACCTAAACTTACGATTTCATCCAAATTGTGGCTGTTAAAAGTAAGCACGCCCCGGAGGTATCAGATAAGTGATAACAATAGCGATTTGGAGATTTGAACACTTTAAAATACAAAGTGCTTTTGCAGGTATCCGTGAATATTGAAATTAGGAAAAAATGGAATATCTTGTCAAAATCATTGTGCACAAATTGTAGTAAAATATAATATTTGAAATTGCACTTTTGCACATATAAATGGAGCTATAATGGAGCATTTTTTTAAAATAATCGGTACGTTGGTTTTATGATTGTTGGTATTATTGCGTCGGTTAAATTGTTTTGCTTAGCTTAAAATATTTTTATAGTTTTGAGGTTAGTGCGCCACATCTCGTAAAATGTGACAGGCGAATTTTAAAACAAAACTGTAATTGTTTAAGGCTTGTGCAGAGGGAAATAAGGAACAAAATTTTTCTTATAAAAAATAAATTCACCAAAAATGTCTCTTACGTTGTTCTGCCGATTATGACTCTAAATATTGAAGCTCAATAAGTTAGCAATTAACTACTATTTTTATATGAATCTAATACTGGATTTGATTCTTGACATTTCAATAAAATGTAATGGCCATCTCAACAGCAATATTTTTTTTTTAAAAAGGTACAAGGATATCTAAGGCCGATGGTTTATTCATGTTGGTGGTAGAGACGCTTCATAAAACCATCTATGCAAAGAAAAATTAATACATATGAACGATTACCAAAAATTAATGATTAAAAAACCTAGCCAAAGCCTCCCAGAATCTGTTTTATTCAAGCGATACCAAATAATTAAAACAATTTTCTTCAAAGCTCTCGAAGAATTTCGATTTCAATGTTCAATTATATTTGCATGTGAAATGAGCACAATTAATTTCGACTTATGTTACTACTTTCCCTTATCCGCACCCAATGGTGCATAAGGCACTGCATTGGTACACTAAGTGCGGTGTTTGATAATTTTATTACCTGAAGGTAGGATGATCAGTCTTACCTTTCAGTACCAGTCCAAGGTATCACTATATTAAATGTTAATATGAAAATCACATGTTAATAAATAAATCATGTTGACCCCCTACGGGAATCGCACCCGCGACCTCATGCACGGTAGCCGAATGCGCTACGACTATACTACGAGACTGCTAATAATAATCTAGCAAAAAGCAACAGATTGCAGAAAAAGAGCTTAAAAATGTTCATTATTTTGATTTTTTGCCATTTTTAACCCTTTTCACACCAGCACGAAAAATTTATAATTACCTATTGTTGTTTGTTGATCTTTATGATTGGGAAAATCTAATAAGGTTATGGCAACAAACCCGCCCAAGTCGCGTGCTCTTGCCTGTGTCGTGATCGATTTGCCCAATAAATAAAATGTTAACAAGATTTTTCAACTTTTACTTTTTTGTGTCAGAGGTCATGTGTGTGTTAAATATCATTAACGTGTGTATGTTAAAACATGTACAATGCAATTTTGTACATTGTGTCGATATTTTGACATGGTGACTTGTTTATTTTGTAAGATTATCTTTTCTCGTATTGTTTCAATGTAATGGACATAATGAAAGGAGCTTTGAAGTTAATATTAAACATGAAAGCGCATTTCTTTTTACACAAATTGCATTTTGTGGCAATTCAAAAGAAATAACCCCTTTTAGCTATGCCAAACCTACTGGGAAATTCAGGCTATGAATTATGTTGGTATTTATGCCCAACACAAAATGCACTAATGTTAAAAATGCAACCTTTTCTATTTGTATATATTATATCAGTTTAGTTCCATTACTTACAATAAATATATATTACAGTTTGCTTGTTTGTAACAAACAATTTTTTTAAATAAAGTTTTAAGAAAAAATTGTTTTTTTAACAGGATTGACATGGTGACATGGCATGATCAAGTGCAACAAGCAATAGAAAGTGGAAGTGTGAAAAGTCGGAATAATCAGCGTATGTGCATGAGAAGATGTATGAATGTAGAGGAAGCAAGGGACGTGTGCCAGGACAGAGTGGTATGGCGTTCTATCCTCTCTTTAGTCAGTTAATTATAACAGTACTAAAAATAAAACCTTCAACAATCCATTTATTAACAGAATTATTTCAAAATACGCATATCACTTGTATATCACCGTGTTAATTTTAACTATCAAATTATTGATTTTCAATGGACCATTTTTATTGAATTTTCACCAAACAATTACTTTTAACATAAATTTTATATTAATATCAGTTTCTGTACAATTTATTACTTTCTAGAGAAGTTATCTGCATCTCCAATCATGTAATTGAATTATTTTCTATTCGCCTCCATACATATTATTGTAATCTTTTGCAATCTTGGTAGAAAAAGGCGATCATCTTTATGAAATAAATATTCTTACCGACTATTAATCTTAAAAAGAATATACAGAAAGTGGTTAAATTATCTTTCTGCATATTATGTATTTATATCGCTTCAGTCTCCAAAACGCATTTATCAAAATCTATCTCTTCTTGTGCTATAGATGGTGGATACCAGTGGCGTACTACTAATACTTTCCATTTTTATTATTCCTTGACGCTACATCCCAAAACAGGAAAAGGTCTTCTCACCAAGCATTTTCAGTTTGAGTCGTGATTACCTTTGTTTTAAAAAACGTATTTATTTTTATTTTTATTTTATTTTATTCGGGATACAAACAGATGTACAGGTAAAACATAATATAATTAAAACAAATAATTAACAATAACATGCCTGCCATCCATTCGATTATATGTTTTTATCCGCAGGGTAGCTTTAAAGCAGTTAAAAGAATCTACGCGGATATAACTGTAAATAAATATTTGTCATCTTAAGTCTGTAAGTTTTTAAGTTCCTTTTATATTTGTTATATGGGGTATTAAACATATCTAAGCTGCATATTTTTTAAGAGGCTTGCACTCATTACCTCACGGTTTGAAAAAGATTCTAATAATTATTACCTACCAACACCTATCCTTCTTATCTTCATTCTTCTCCAGTCCTTTTCTACACACTCCACCCACCTTTTCCCGGGCTTATAAGACTGCTTCTCGTGAGGGATTCACATAGGATTTTAGGTGCTCGTCGGGCATCTTCTCCGCGTGCCTTTTCCAATGCATTCTTTGAGTCTTACAGAATTTCAATTGTTGTTCTTCTACGTATCAATGATAATGCGAAAGAAATGATTATTATTGTACATGTTCACAAAACCAATATGAAGCTAACGTTTCGTAAGTAACCGCACGCCCTTGCCTACGTTGGTAGCACTGATACAAATATTATCCAAATTCGTGACTTACGCTGTGCTACTTCCGAGTATGTAATACTTGTAACTGAGTCCTACAAAAAAGGTGCAGTATTAGATAAGTTACCGACTCAACTAGACTTGACTGTAATGATATTATGAGAGCTAGTTTTTATGCAGTTATATAAATCGAATTCGTAACTAGAATAACAAGAATATTGTTTTTTGTTAATTGGATTGATACCATAGCCTTTTGTAGAAAGTGTATCAACTTCAAAATAGAGCGGTCATTACAGTTTTTTAAATAATGTATAAGTCTAAGTTTTTATCTATGCAATACTTGAATGGTCACCTAAAAACATTAAAATGAACAGTGTTTCCAATGCCCATATAGGTAATTTAACTGTAGATAATTTGAATAGCATCCGGTCAATGATTGCAATTGATATAATGTTGTCAAAGTGCGTTTTCGTTCGATTTGCAATAAGAAAAAGTTTTGTCAGTCAAATTGTAAGCTTAATATTCGGTTTTTCGCCAACTTTTGACAAAAAAAAAACTAATTGAACTAAATTAACTTACACGTTTGTAACGTAACATCATTTTTATAAAACAAACATTTATTTTCATTTTTAATATCTTGACAGAGATGAAGAAGCTTATTCAAGCTCGGGAATGTAGATATTCAAAGCGTTTACAGGGCTTATGACCTGGAATTATCTGGATTAAGTGGCCACTTGTACGTACATTTCTCCATTTCGCTTATTATCGAATATCACATTTGGTGAAAAAGCGTCTACATCTTTGTTGAGATATGTACTGAAATGGTTAAAATTTGTGCGCAAGTATTTGGACTTACTCAAAATGTTGTTTAAAGTGGTTCAAATCTTTGTAACTTGAGATGAGTTTGCGCCTAACATTATTATTGCCCTCAAAACAGGATATGAATATTGCGTTTACAGGGCTGATGACGTGGCTAGTTAAAATGGCTAATTAAAGGTCATAAGTCCTATAAACGCCTAGATACACAGTAGGTGTATCACCATTACCTAGGACCGCTTAAAAATGTAATATTATAATACTGCTGAAAACATTAACTGAAAAATTTCAACTAACGGATAAGCAGGAAACCCAAACAAATTAAATTACTTTTAGCATTGAACTTTTACAAATGCTATAAGATTCACAACATTAAAAAAAAAGTTTGTAATAATTGCGCAATACTTTATCAAATCAATGAGAAACTTTACGCTTAATTTCACATATAGCCCTAAGCAACGTTATTAATTTGGTCAGACAGACCTTTGAATATTTGTATAAGAGCAACATAATTATTACTTTAGGTTTTGTGTCCATTTGACGATAAATTTACGTGTCCTAAATATCTTTAATTCCTTTTATTTAGATATTTAGATATTTACAATTATCAGTAGTTTATGGCTATTTACTTAGTGTCTGTAGTGAGATCTCCGTCAGCTCCTTAGTCACGCTGTTCACGCACACCAGTATAACAAGATACAGCACCAACACATCTGTAGATTAGAGAAAGCAAGGTCATTCGGTGGCATTTGCGGTTATTATTAAATCACAATTTATCTGCTGAATTTATACGGGACCAAAGTGTCTATTGTTATTTTACTTAAAAAATTTGTCCCATAAACCTTGGATAGTTATGAAACTGGTGAGAGCCCTAAGTTATAAGCTTAATATTTTCAATAAATGTGGAAAAAATTACACTTAAATACTAGTGTGGACCACCGGGATTTGTTACTCTGGTGGTTATGGTTTTATGCTCAGAAAAACGACGTCTTGTCACGCAGAAGGTCAAAATATTTCCCGATATTGTCCGAGCGTGTTCGGTGCCGCTCGTCTCGTCCGTTCGTCTTGCGTCGCCCGCGTGACGTCATTTCTTCCGCCACACTAGTATTTTTTAGCGTCGACACCTAAAAAACCGACACAAGGAAGATATTATATATATTTTTTTAAAACGTTCATATCTCGAAAACTATGCGACTTTTATGTGGTCATACTGTTCATGTATTGTTATTATGATTGCTCATAACTAGATCAATCACTAGTTTTAGGAATATCCAAGGTTTACTGGACATCCTGTATACAGTTTCTTTTCAGTGGGTTTATTTACCTAAATTTATTGATGTAACTTTGGAAAATAAATATTTGGTTACGAGTATATAAAATTAGGATCAATGAAATACAGCATTTATCTCGGGAAATATGACTGTGACACATTAAAAAAAAATGATTGCCCTTGTAAACTTGATTCCTGTAAATGGCAACTAACTGTAAGGTTGTGAAGTTTCATACCGCACACACCGTAAAAATAAATTATACAGTTGGTTTATAAAATGTATTTATCTAAATTAGAACTTTTTCAAAGGTTATCCACGCCCTTTCATATTTGGAAACCGATATAATGTTTTTAGATCTATTATTTCAACAAAAATACGTTTTATTTGAATTAATGCAATATGAGGAAATCCTTTTTATATCTGATATTCGTGATAGATAGCGATAGTCCTTGAATCAAATATTTTATAATAATTCATTTATTAAATATACGCAATATTGGATCGTAAAAAAGTATTACTGAAAATATTCAACAGTTATAATCCTTTCAACAGTTATAATCCTTTCAACAGTTATAATCCTCAACGTTATTTTTCAAAATTAAAAAAAAACCTGTAATTCCAAAAATTCAAGACAATTTTTTCCTATTATATTCAGTATTCATTAATTTGTCCTTATGTGCCTAAATAGCAGATGTGAAAGAAAAAAAATTCGACAATTTGTGGATTTCATATGCTCCACATAGGAAGCGGATATGGTATGATGATGATGATAAATTCGACACTCCAGCACGGGCCCCGGGGCCAGTGGAGTGACAACAATCATAATTGTAATTGGTTAGTGTAACGTTAAATATGTGTTAAAGGATCATTGAAATAAATCAATAAAACTATGATTGCATTTAATTTATCATCACGGTTAATGTAAGTCATATTATTTCCCAATGATAAATAGTAACAATGATTTACTGCTGTTTAAATGTTACTTTCACACCGCTTGTAATTCGTTATTGGTCCAAATTATCTTAATTATCTCTTGGCCCAGATTTTGCAAATATATTATCGATCCTCGAATCTCGTTCATGAATTATTATATTCGTGCAAATAAATGTCTTGTGGCAACACCCATAAAATAATAAATTATGGCTCTTAAGTGTTATTCATAAATTATTTCTTATTTTGTATAATAAATCTAATCCTAATTAATAAATTAAGAGCATACCGAGTATCACATTATGGAATATAAAGCATGTTAAATATAAAAAATATTAAAACTGCTTCTGTTACAGGCTATATTTTGTTTAGGAAATAAAAATCTTATGTAGTTTTTTTACAACCCTACAATTTTGGCGCTAACTAGTAACATATTTTATCTGGATTGTTTTTAAATACCTATAAAATATACTCGCGATGAAAAAGGTAGTATTGCAATTAAGAAATCCTTTAGTATCTTCTACTTTAATATCGGAACCACATCTAATTTAGTCATATCCTTCGTAAAAAAACAAACAGAGGTTGATTTACGTTTTTTATTAAACTTCAATAAAATGGATGGATAAAATTTCCATTTACTTCTTCAACTCCTAGTTATAATTTGACACGGACATGGTTTGGCCATTATTGATACTCTCTGGTGATAGGTAGTTCGAATTCCTTCCGAAATTTATTCCCTACCTTTATCTATTCCATTCCGATTTGTCACCTGTTTTCCAACTTCAATTGAGTCTCGAAAACCCGCTCAGCGCAGCAACATTACCTAGAACTCGTCATCATTCGTTCTTCCCGTGAAATCCAAGACCTGTTCTTCCCCTCGTTCATTTCCATCAAAATCCCCTCGTCATACTCGCTCCATCTCCAAGCTTCCAGAAACCAATTCCCGAAACCCCCCTTGGTAAAAGTGAGTCAAAGTGTGCTGCTGCCCATTCGTTTGTGTCCCGCCGCGCCAGTTCGACGTGGTGTTTCCAGAGTATTCCAGGATACTTCGCCTTTCCTGGTGGTCCTTCATCGTTATTTCCCGCCCTTGTTAAGTCCAGCTCTGGTAAGTCCTTCTTCCCATTTCCGATCCTCGTTCGGACAAAGTTACCAGAGGGTTCTCATCGTGGCGGATTCACATCAATAATAAAAAACACTTGTCATATTAATTTTACATTCCTATAATTTGATTCTTCGAAACATCGAAGTCTGCGTGAGGTAGTGAACAAGCCATTTTTTTCTCTTCAAAACACTTTACGTTAAATATACAGGTATTTTGTCCAATACATTATTAAAAACCTCTCAGAGATATCTTTGAAAATGCAACCTGTTCGTGTAAACACGGACTGTCTGAAACACATTATAAAACACATGAGCTTTGAGCTTATTTACATACGTGCTGTTCCGTTCTTCACAACCACCTTCACAAAATAACACGACATAAGAAAGTTTTTCACTTAACATGCGCATATCCTTGGATCGGACATCGGAGTATTGTCCTTACTGTTACGAAATAAGACTTCTTTTTACTCTAGTGACGAATAAGCCTTAACCAGGATGTTTGCCTTCTACAAACTTCTCTATGGCCTTCGGTTCGTAGAAACTGAAGCACTTTTGTACCACAATTTATTATTAGGAAAGAATTGTTCAAGACGTGCGATTAAATCTACACAATAGACAGTAGCGCCTTATTATTTCATTCTGAAAGCTAAATGGATTGAACTTTTCTTATCTAGATAATAAGCGTAATCAGGTGAGTGGGATATAATGTCAAATATAACATTAATTTTATAGTGCATTTTTTGTAGTGTATTTTTCCCGCCTGTATTATTATTTTATTAGATAGATACAGTAAAAAAAAAATTGAAAATAATATCGTTTTGCAGAGCATAATCGGCCGTGTCGATGGCTTACAATACACTAGTTATTTTTACGTAATGTTATTAATATATTTAATATTGAATTTCACAAGAATATCACTAATAATTAAACTAAACACTATAGCATCTTCTTATCTATTTTTTTTTACAATTTTTTTTAATGCTTTCGGTCATTTTTTTTATCCTTCTAATAATGTACCAATATGTATTTGTATAATGTCGTATAATTTGTAAGCTAAACGATGAAAAAAATAACTAATTTCTTCTCAGTAAGATGTCCAGTTAGGTAGTTATACTGTTATTAGTACAAATAGGTTAAAATCCGGTACAATATATACTTTTAAAATGTAAGTACGTACTACCGAAATAAGGGTTCTTTGTACTTTTCTTAGTATTAAAGTTAAAATTGCATACATGTACTTTACGTTTAAAGTACAACACATGTAGTAAAATCAATTAACCTGAAACTGGTCACGATCTTCACATTTTTATTGTTTTATGTCTCAAAGTTGAGGCTCTACCATTTATTCCAACCCACTTAAAGCTTTCCTATAAATAATACGCATTTTCCCTCGTCTCGGGAGTAGTTTCCGAAGGTCCTGTATAATAAGGACGTTGATCTATTCTCACTGGACCACTTTCCAGTCTCAAATAAGTTTGCCTTGAAGGTTCGACACACGAGACTATTTAATAAATTAATTACCATGAAACCGATGACCGACCTCGTCGTAAATAACCGATCAATACCGTTTTGTTGAAAATATCTATTATACATAGCTATCAATTTAATTAAATTTGATGAACGTTTGTACTTGAAAACACAAAATATATTAAAAACATAAACTAATCATTTACAGACAGTTAACATTTTTTAAATAATTTTTATTGCATTGGTTACGGCATAAAACTCGGTATGTATATGATTCACTTATTTTTAATTCTTCCTCACTTTGTTTAAATATCTAATGGTGTAAAAAACTGTAAATAAAAACCAATAAAAGTTATTATTATTAGAAAGAGAAGTTTCGGAAAAAAAAAATTAAACACGCAAGTTACTGTATGATTAAAAATCTGCAAAAACGTTCATGTTTATTTAAGGATTGGCATATGTTCCTGCTTAGTGCGTAAAAAAAAATTGTCTTAACCTGCTTGAAGTAATAAAAAAGTCCTTTGTACGGTGTATGAATGAAAACAAATAAATAATAAAGGTTTTCTACCTTTCACAAAAAGGCTTTAAAGTTTTCATAGATTTAAAATCATTGTCCTAGCTAGGAATTGAAATATCGGCTATTTAAAATGCCTAAACTATTATATTACCTACCTTCTCACTGTCAACCAAAATACCCGCTAAACGTCACGATATTTTGTTGACAAAAAACTATAGCAAGGTAAAACTAGTTTTTTAACTAATGTATTTTTTATTACTAGCAATAAACGGCATCTCTAAAGTGGTTCACATTTTAGAAGGCTTGATAATATATCCGTGTGCCGTGCGGAGTGTTGTGTCCTGCATATAAATTATATCAGAATTGTATGTTTCCATTTCTGTACTTATTAAAAAAAAACTACACTTGATTTTGCTACCCAAGCACTTGTCTCAATGTCAAACAGGTAGAATTATTTGGATATGAGACTTTGAAATATAACAACATGGTTAGTACCTATATGTCGAGCCCAGCAGAACAGCGTAAGCGAGAAATTGTGCAACAGGAGGTTTTTTAACATTATTGTTCGTATTAATTTTCTTTTACAATTCGAAAAATGGGATTATTATTAAATATTATTGGTATCCCAACAGAGATAGAGAAACTCTGGAAACGAATGTGGATTATCTAGGCGTTTACAGGGCGTATGACTCGTTATTGGCTGGGTTAAGGTAGCCACTTGATGTATTACAACATTATCCATCCGCTATTCATCTGATAACCATATATGACACGTCGTTTTCACTTTTTAATGAGACTTTTTCCACTCGTGACATCTGTTGAGAAAATTGCTAAGCATTCGGCAATCAACTTTTTTTGTGTAGGTAAGATTCATCGGAATTTGACTACTTACTAGATAATGGGTATAATTTAGTAATTTGTCTACAAGTGTTCTTACACATTCAAAATGGGATTAATATTGATTTTTTTAACGGTTTCTTTTATTGCGCCTGTTATGTTATTTTGCTGCTAGAATTTTGTGTCGGTTACGTTGTTTAGCTTAACTTAATAAGTTATTCACTTTAAACGCTAAAAGCTCATATTCTTAAATGCGGCAGGCGAATTTTATAGACTTATAATGTTTTTACCACTCGTGTTAATAAAACTCCAGGAATATTTTTAATTACTTTTAAAAAACTTGTTATTATAAGTTGTATCATATGCGGGAAGAGGTTATATTAATTTTCGTATTTTGATACGTTCATACAAAATAATTGATTAAGGTTTTATTTCGTGATCCGACTTCAGCCTGAACACTCCAAGTTTCAGTGATGAGTTGTCTCTACGAGGCCAGTGGGCTACGTCCACCTGTAGGACTGATCATCTCAAGGGTACCGGTGTATATCTCGGGCTATTTAGCCCGATGAAAGTAAGAAGTTACCTCCTATTCCGCATTGCCGGGAAACCCGTTTCCCATGTAACAAGTTTACCTTCGTATGAAGGAAGTGCCTCGTGAATCAGCCATCAGTGGATCTGAGAATCTTGAATGCAAATGCGTTTTCACTATCGATTAAATCCAGTTAGAATTTTCCGAGGGAAATTCAGTAAACAACTTGGTCGTTTCAACAGTTATTTCCTATACTGATTTATATATTTTAACAAGTTATTCTTTTTTTCTCCTTTGGAGACAGTTATATTGTGCATATAAAAACGCGTTCATAATACGGTTCATTACAGGAAATTCATCACGGAATATTTCATGTCTTCATAATTTAACGGTAATAAATTTCCTGATAAATATTTATTATTACTTGTGAATAACTGATGAAAGAACGGCTAAATGAATCTATGATGCGATTTGCCTGGATGTAGAAGTGAAGGAAGGCCAAAAAAGACATGTACATGAGAAAACAAGTGCTTGAAAGTGGGCATGTGAGAAGTCGGAATAATCGACGTGCGTGCATGAGAATCTGTATTAATATGCAGGAAGCAAGGGAAATATGCCAGGACAAAGTGGTGTGGTTTTCTATCCTCTCTGCCTACACCTTAGGGGAAATGGGAAACGGCTTGATAGCTAGATTAGTAGATTAGATAGTTTTATTACATGCGTCAGTTAGAGGGCACCTAACTCTTATTTAATCTTATTTAAACAGTATGTTAAGTAACAATGCGTGGATTTAAAAAAAAATTAAGCTGTATTATGAACCTGTTGAAATATTAGTACTATAACACTTAAAACAGTATGATATCGAACATAAAATGAACAGGTTCTTAATTATTTTAACAAATTGAATGGTTTCGTGAGCAATAAAATAAACACATCGTTGTTTATTACACCCACAAATGTTTGGCATTTCTACATAATAAATAAAACAACGCAATGTACGGAAACTCCAAACACAATTAAAAGCACTAACTGGTTGGCATATAAATTTAATAGGATGTTTAAATCATTTTAAAAACAATAGCAATGTGATGATTAATTATTTATAATCCGTCAATACATTATGTGAACTTTTTACCGCCATTTATAAGTATCCACAAAAAATGTATTGAATGAAAAATGAATTTGATGAAACAAATTATTCATCACGAATTGCAGTAATTTTCTCAACGAGTTTTTCAGAGTACTAATGAATGGAGGGAATAATTACAAAGATAATTGTACGAGAGGTTTTGCCTATTAAAATCTTCTCTCAAAAATTTACAATGACAATTGGACATGCTTTCGAATATGCAATTGTCAGAATAGTTTTGACCATATATAAAATATTATGTATTGAAGAGAGTTCTTGACAAAATGAGTTGATAATAATGGGAGACTAGATAGCGTTTTTTTTTTTAAATGTTTTTACCAAATGATTACATTTATAATATTTTTTTACCATAACATATCCGCTTCCTATGTCGAGCATATGGAATCCACAAACTGTTTCCAGGCCAAACGATTGGCAGCCAGCTCCCGGGCATCCTCCCAAATCAAGTCCACGTCCCGCAGCTCTGACGCAAAGCTGCCGACAAATTGTCAACAGTGGACGACCAGGACGCCGAGAATCTGATGCCTTGTAAAATAGGCAAGCATGGTTAAGGCTCTCGGGACGCATACGTAGTATATGGCCTAGCCAGCCGAAATCGCCTTCGCCGGATGACAGTTAGTAGATACCGAGGTTTTCTGTGTCCGTTGCCTTACTTCTGTGTTCCTTACAAAGTCAAACCACCGCACATTTAATATTCTTCTAAGACACCTATTCTCAAAACCCAGAAGTTTGCTATTTTGGGTCGTGGTTAGGTGCCATGATTCGCAGCAATAGAGGAGAACAGGTGTGATGCAGGCGTTAAGCAATTTAATATTCAGTATCGCTTAAAACCTGTTTTCTTCTCTGCTGAAAAAATCGGCATTTAAATTTTAGAATTTACTGTTAATGATAAAATGCAAATACAATATATCAGTAAGTGGTGAGAACAAAGAACATAATGATAAGTACTCAATGTATGTACGTATCATGCACATTGCTAAGGTACTTCAAATGTTATTTGTGTATCTGTTATCGCAAGTCTTGGCGAATATCTGTTATGTAACTATGACAAAAGAACCTTTAGATTTCTTGGATTAAACCTTCGCCTCCCGATGATATGTATTTACTACAACTCGACTCTTATAATGAGAGAAAATCCACGTATAATAATAAAATAGATACGGTGCGGGGAGTTTTTTTATTCTTCCGTATAAAAATTGCGAATCACATAAAAGTATTTCATTTTCAGTTATTCATTTTCAGCGACTGAAATAGATAATTTGTCGGAAAATCTGGGATAAAATCACCAATTCAGATAATTTCCAGAGCTAATATTACAAAAATTGTTACATTTCAACTTCAACAATGGTCAATAAAAAAAAGCAATATTTTGAAATATTCGTGTTATTAGGAGGTTTAAATCACATTTTCAAGGTGTACAAAATACATATCACCGGAGCGCACGGAACCTTTTTTTGTACTGAAAGGCTTTGTAAGGAAAGTGTTAATATGCAACGGAATTTGTATTGAGAGGCAGTTCTGTCCTAGTCAGAGTTGCATTTTCTTTGTTCCTCTGCTGAATATTGCACGAGTATAAATAAATACCTTCTGTACATACTATATTCTCCGCCTCGTGGTGTAGCGGTAGCGCGTTGGCTGCCATGCATGAGGTCGCGGGTTCGATTCCCGATGGGAATTAAATATTTATTTGAATGTGTTTTTCACATTAAAATATTTCATTTGTGATACCTAGGACTGGCGCTAAGGCGTAAGACTGATCATCTTGCCTTCATGTTACAAATGATACAAATAATACAGTGCCCTATGCATCATTGGGTTAGGGTAGGGAGAGTAGTAGGAAGTAGTATTATAAATACAAACAATTGTTATAAAAATATCTATGGCATGCAATGGCGTACCAATACAGTTTTGCACTCGTTAATATATCACAAAGTGTTTAAAAAAGCTAAAGTGTAAATATCTAACTTTATAATGAATTTAAAATAAACAATTTGATATTTTAAATATATTTGCTCACAGTATCCACATTCTGCCCCCAATCAGGCGATTGGCCGCCAGCTCCCTTGCTTTTTCCCAAATCAAATCCACGTTCCGCAGTTCTGACATAAACTTCTTTCCACTGATGATAAAAAAATTCAGGACTTATTTTCCAAGTCCACTGTCTCCATCCATACCTCAAAAGATACTGACTTTTTATCTGTCGGTAATTGATTGCAAAATGCAAGCTTGTGTTCATTTCAAATTAATATATAACATATTTGTTTTTAATTTACGAAGCTTTTTGCTTGTCTGTGATCTAAATTAAGAACCAGTTTAATATATTTATAGGTATTGTACATAGGTTTTTGTGACTCAATTTGTCCACTTTATTTTTTTATTGTAGTTTCAAATTGATACACATCTATTGCAATTTTTGATTGACACCGCTGACAGAAACAGGTCAGCTCCATTCTGAATAAACAATTCAGTTATCTAATGATATTTGAACTAATATACAAACAAAAGTCATTTTTCATAATATGTAGTAAGTAATAAATAATGTTGGCCAACTCAGGTGATCGTAGTGCGAAATTCAAAAATAAATCTTAATGTTTAAAATCCTTTCATACTGAAATGAAATCGTACTGCGCGTACCTATTAATTTTCTATTGACAACGATACAGAATATTACAAAACTCACTATTATTTCTATATTTGAGAGGTACACAGATTCGCTAAGCCTATACAATATTCAAATTTTCTTACGAGAACATACATACCTAAGCATTTTTGCATAGATCTACCTATGTGTATAGAAAGTGCAACTGTTACATTTTTTTTTCTTCTTAGGTGGCATCTACGTCCATCAGTAATGCTTTTATATCCAATACATAGCCAAGAGAATTATATTATTGAACATGTAAACTTCTTGGACTTTCGTGGGTTTTTTTTTATCATGAAAACGTAAATATTTAACCTTTGTATCTATGTAGGTACCAAGAATATTTGTTAACAATTTCAGCAGGCAGGTCTCTTTCGGCAGGTCTGTCAGAGTTACAAAACACCTCCAAAATGAAGCTATAAAGCGTTATCTGGGAGATATTTAATGCTAGTCGGAAATATCTCATTAATATTTTCTCACTTATTTAACGAGATCGTAAAGCAAAGCGTTAAAAACGCATTAACTCACTGAAACTGAGCAGTGATATTGAAATATTAGCCTCTGGTCAAATAGCCAAATACCGGCCATGATTAATGGGCAAGGGGCCATTTTCCTATAGATATTATATATGGCAGACTTGGTCAGAGCCTTTTTTACTCCTTTTGTAAGTGTTACAGTTTCATAATACGTGGCCCGTGTCGGAATTGCCTTGTCGGAGAGAGACCAACTGCCCACGAGAGCAAAATAACATTATTATTATGACATTTTTGGATTACAAATTATCTAGAACGTGCTAGCAAGTTAAATTTATTTATAAATCACCTTGTCACGTTTTGGGTGAAAACAAAACTGAAATGTCGCAAAAAATCTACGTTTAAAAACTGTAACAAATACTTAAAGGTCGGACATTACTAAAGCGATACGTTGTGTTTTTAAATTTTAGAAAAAAGAGTTTATTTTTTCATGATATACATTATATAAATAATCAACATAACCCATGCCTGGGTCAACTTTTTGATGTACGTATTTATTTTTTTTGGGAGCTTTGAGAATGTGAAGAGTTAAAGTAAGCAAACAAAAATTGAGATCTATCCTTATGTTTACACTGAGAAAAAAATTAAAATTAGATTGCAGTTAATTTTTCGACAAATTATATTTAAAAGTAAAAAAAAATCACACGTTTTTTTATCTCATTACTCATTACATTTTGTAATAAAAAAGTAAATAATCAATCAGCCATCTTACCACGAGTTTTCCTTTAGGTAGAGTAAGCTTATTATGTATTAATTTTCTCCATATTACTATAAACTGTTGTAAAATAAATGATTTGTGTTTTTTTCCTGAATAAAGCTATGAATTACACAGTTAATTCATCCAGAGCTTTACATACTTTGTGCATTTGGAATATGAATTAAAATCCGCTTGCGTTTTTCTTACTCAAAAGCACACAATTTATTGAATACTTCCTGTAATATTATTATTATTATTATTATTATATATTAATATTATTATTATTAATTTATTATTATTATTATTATTATTATTATTATTATTAATAATAATATTATTATTAATCTCCCTTTAGTGATATGTACCGCCACTTTCTCCCTTTATCCGTCTGTCTTGTAGAACCAGACATTCAGAGTAAAGAGAATCTAATAAAAATATGTGCTCTACATAGCCACGAGTATAACCATTTGAGTTGTGACGGATGGAGCCCATAAAAAAATGGTTATTTATTGTGTTATTTTAATCGCGATCGATTATGTAACAATTGAGATACGTGAGTCATTAATCGAGACATTTGTAGGGCAATAGTTCAATCTAACTAGGTTTATTTGCGATTTGATTGCTTATTTAGCTGAAACTAAATAATGTGTTGATAGCCACTAACATAGTGAGTACCTTATGACGCTAAGAGAAATATTTTCCTCTATCTTTAATCGATCTGAATTTACAATTTGACATCTCAACAGAGACGAGAAACTTGGAAGGGAATATGGATATCTAGGCGTCATTGGCTGGGTTAAGTGGCCACTTGATGTATTACAACATTCCCCATTTCACCTAGTATTTGATATCCATATCTGCCAATATACAGTAAAATGGCGCGATGCTTCACATGTGAACTCTCTGTCATCCATTGAGAAAATTGCTAAGCATTTTAGCAGAAACCTTTATGATTGCAAGTGAGATTCTTACCGAATTATATCACCTACTAGGAAACGCCTGAAGATGAATCTTCAATTTGTTATGCTTTGAGATGTCAAATTGTAATTATTAGCCCGTAATGGGTGAAATCCAGTTTTTGTCTACAAGTATTTGGACACACTCAAAAATATCTGAATTTAATTTGTTTTCCCAAAAAAAACTAATTAGTTTTAAAGTAAATACTAACTACTTTGTATGATAAAGTATTTTTAATATTATTTCTGTTCTTTGTTTTTTATGTGTATACCTAGAGCATCGTTGTTAAATATTTTTGCTAGAATAAATGTTTCTTCTGATATTTAGGTCAAAATATTGAAAACATGTACAAGGATTTTTAATGTCTAAGTCTTGTAAATTACATTTTATATTCACAAATCTGTAGTTGCAAAATGAATTTACAACAACGCATATTTTTGATAATTTCAAAAAGAATTCTTGCACAAAATAATGACACTATTATTCCAAGAGACGGTTTTCGTAATTTATCACGAAAATATGCAAACATTACGAAAATCCTTTTGGCGCTGTCTTAAAGCTTGTTATTGTATGCATAAATGTATAAAAAAATGTAATTTAGTATTGTTAAGCTGTTTTTAGGAAAATATTGTGTTTAGAATAAAGAGATTCCATTTGCATAAATATTTAGATGAAGTTAGTGACTTAGTGACCACGCACCACACGGCCTCATTGTCGGAGTGTTACATAACCTAAAACCAGTGTGGCTAAGCACTAATATAAAACATTGCCTTGGTCACTAATCACTCAGATACGTGGATTGAAATAAAGCCAATCCGACAGAATTACATTACTTTAACGACAAATTAACACGTGATAACTTTACGTGATTTAAAACGTTCACAAACGTGATGATTAGCTTGAAATATCTCCGCTAATTAAAGTTATATTATTTATTAGTTATTACCTGTTGCCTCTTGCTTGATAAATATATGTAACTGCTTTGCAATAAATTTTCTTAACATTCATATGTGTATTTAATTTCGTTTTCGCGAAATACCAAACGAATACCTAATAAATAATGAAAAATTAAGGTGCCTAAATCAATAATCGTTTAAAATAATTTATTTGGAATTGCTGCACTGCGCAGCCCATTTAAATCACCTTCAATATAAGAGAATTTTTCAAAATCGGGTCGTGACCTAGTGACAGTTTACCTACAATAATTGAAACACTAAAACTCCACTCAGTTTACTTTTTAATACTAATAATGATCAAAAACCTAATATGGAATACAAAAATACGTATTTTCCTTGACTCATTAAAAAATAAAAAATCACCTAAGTGTTTAGTACAAGAATTATTTGTTGATAAAAACCTTTATATTTTTTTATGTGTACGCATTATAATATATGTTTTTTTTTATTTCAGGTATGCTTTTGAAGTCCGTTTGATTCGTGAAATAATATTTACAACACGCACCCTGTGGAAGTTACGTAGAAAAAATTGGTGAGTAAAATATCAATAACAAATTAATACAAAAAAAAACTTTCCCTGTCTTGTTTACAGTAGGTGAAACGTTATTTTCCCAGTTATAAATTTTAAAACAAATTTTGACGGCATGCTACCAATATTTGCAATGAACGTACTTTGCATAAATAAAAATAAAAATAGCTAAAATAGTGGTTACTTTACGCAAATCCGAACAGTAGATAAACAGGTGTATTTTTTTAAATAGTGCAAGTCTGTAAATGTATCAAAAAGTTTAAAAGTACATTTCCTACCTAATTTATGTCTATATTACTTCATTAATCATATCTCTGGTTCTCCAATCTTCCATACTTTGATTCTTTGAATACGCAAGCGAAATTTTGTAACAAAATGTTGTCAAATACTTGAAAAATTTACAATTTGACTGTTAAAATCTTTTCTGCCTTCGTGGTTCATTGGTCAAGTAACTGATTTCTCAGACTATGGTTTTGGTTTTAGTTCCCAATTATGTTACAAGTAATAGCAATTTTTTTATGCCTTAATGTTTTGTAATGAACATTAATTTGGCTTTCAAGATGGAGAAAAAAAATACAATTTTAAACCCTGGACAAAAAATACTAATTGATGAATTTAATAGCTTAAAATTCAGACCAACAACTGTAGATATCTAAATGTTTTGTATTCGAAAGAATTTAATTTGCAGTCCGTTAAGTAATTGATTATGTTGTTTAAAATGGTATAAAATAAATTATGTATGTGAGTATCTACTTTTTTTGCTTCATAGAAATATTTTTATCTCACATGAAACGCTTAAATCTGACATTCTCAGAATATTGCGTTATTATCATACAAATATTATCCAATAATAAATGCTTTTTCATGTTTCAAAGTTTAAACTGGGTTACCACGCGTCTGTTGATTTCTTTGTTTATCTTTCTTCCCATTGAAGAATCTTTCATGTCTGGCCTTTTCGTCACAGACTAAGTTGGGCTTATTCCATGCCGAGAATTGACATCCATACTCTTACATAATGCCCGTACATTTTCAAGTCTCATAGATACCTTTCATAGATTCAGTACTAACATGGTTTATTTTTCACTAATGAATGAATCTTTTTCGGAATGACTTCTTTGTATTCAATTTCATTCTTCATACATAATATTTTTCTAGCAAAATAATGTTTATGCAATGACTTGCATAAACATTAATGTGTAAAATGCTTTCCTCGGCACGGGGTTTTTGCAGTATGGAACGCACTGTCGTATGCCCATTTTATACGGACAAAAAAGTGCACAGTTTTTTGAACACGTGTGCAGTTTTTTTTCCCATAAAAAGTGCGCATCAGGAGTGTGTACGCGCATGGAGTAATAATCATTATTTAAAAATTCAGGTTGTACAGATAAAACCGTGATTTTCTTCCGACTTTATCACATACATTGCCTGCCTGTGAGGAACTATAAGGAATTATGATTTTTTAGACTAAATCGATTTTTTGAGATATTTTTTGGAAAGATTTGTAGAACCAAAAAAATCGTTACATTTAACACGTAAATATGTATATTTTTTGAAGAGAAAAATATGTTAGATATGTGTTTATCAACTGAGGAAGGTAACTCAATTATATTCCTATTTATCAAGATTCATGATCGGGCACATGAGGTACATTTGAGAATGTAGACTCCATCAGCATCAGTGAGGTAATATGACTTGATCATTTCTCATGAGGTGTGGTCATCCGATGATTACTGACTTCGGAGGTCGCGGGGAACATGTCGACATCAATTTTTACTAATTTCATCTGGTGATGTAATGTAATTTTTTTATTGTTAAAGAATGTATTATTTTTAAGCAGATGCTTCAAATAAATATAATAAAATCCTAGACATATAAACTAAGCATTGAGTAATTATTGACTGAAATAATTACTTTCAATTTAATTTAAATAATTAAGATGTGTTGGTTCATTGAACAAAAAAACAGCATTTTGTAATACTAGCTTAACCCGCAACATATGAACTTGTGTTTGTCATTTTCCTTATTCTAAACATTACTGATAAAAGGTCGAAATTCTCGTTATTTATGCAAATAATTTAGTCGGTATGAAGTTTGTGCATTGTTTCACCATTGGTATTTAAAATGCTGTGATACTATATCTACGTAAATCGAAATACGATAAAAAAGATTTGTATCTATAATAAACCGATGCATTTTGATACAAAACGTGTATATCAATTTAAATTCGCAAATAATAAATGTCACGACATTATTTTGAATGTAGTAACAATGTATATTTACAAGCATTATTTCTCTGGTGAATGTTTTTGAATTTTGTGTTTTGAAATCGGTCGCGTTGCGTTGGCGCTCGTTCAGGAAGAAAAAGTGTTACATGATCATCTGATTGATCACTAGAGTGATAATACTATGATCAGTTGTTAAGAAACTACTTCCTCGAAAAGGAAATTATTCATGCTGGATATTTGTATCTAATACGTCCGGTTAACGAGCTTTAAGCTCTTTATTTACAAACAGCTGTTAGATTCAATCATAACTTACCTGTAGTTGTCAAAAATTCTGAAATTAAGATTAACATGATGTGATAGAATGATCTTTGTGTAAAAGATTAAAAGAATTAAGGTACACTGGACCAAGAAGAAAGGGGTAGTGTTAGGAATAGCATTAAGAACGTTTCCCGTACAAAAACTAACATAATTAACATATTACAACGGAGTTCTGGTACCAACCCTTATGTATGGTAGTGAAGCGTGGTGTTGGAAAAAGAAGGATGAAAGTAGACTGAATGCTGTTGAAATGCGATCTATGTGTAGTAAGACTATGTATGATAGGTGTGCAAATGTCGAAATTAGAGCAGAGTGCAAGGCTGAGATAAGCATTATCGACAAAATTAAGAAAGGGCTTTTACGATGGTTTGGTCATGTGGAGCGAATGAATGATGATGAAAGAACGGCTAAAAGAAGTTTAAATGCAAGTGTACCTGGAAGCCGCGGAAGGCCGAGAAAGACATGGCATGACCAAGTACGCCAAGTACTTATGTGAAAAGTCGTAATAATCGGCGTATGGACATGAGAAGATGTATGAATGTAGAGGAAGCAAAGGAAGTCTGACAGGACAGAGTGGTATGGCGTTCTATCCTCTTTGCCTACCCTTACGGGTAAATGGCGTGATGGTTAGTTAGTTTTTTTTTTTTTTCTTGGGAGTCGATTTTAAAGAATATTTTTATTTTATTTGACTTATAGTTTTTGAGATAATTGAGTAAGAAGTTGAATTTTTTTTTCCGAAAAATTCTTACTAATTACTATTAAATATAACCTCTTTAGTCAAATTAATGCTATGTTTTAAGAAAACAAACGCATAACCTTAATTTTAACAAGAATTCTTTTTTTAAAGGGAAAAAAAAATTGTAGCTTAGATAAAAAAACCGTCGTCAAAAAAAATCCAACAGTTTTCCGGTTGAACTTCGAGTTTTGTTACTCCGTGTATGCTTACGCGCGCCGTTTGCCCTTATACATACAATTCATATTATGTAGTTTATCATCTTTGTGCACTGCACTGCATTGTGCAACATTAGGTGCGGATAAGGGAAAAAATAAAGTAAATAGGTTATATTTATGAATAACCTGATTTTTTCAATCAAAAACACGCTTGAGCTAGAATTTTCTATTGCAGTATTTACGATTTAGTATGTTTATCGGTTAAAACAAATGCCGCCTTTATAACTCCTGCATCATACCTGTTCTCCTCTATGGCTGCGAATCGTGGCACCTAACCAGGGCCCAAGACAGCAGACTTCTGAGTTTTGAGAATAGGTGTCTTAAAAGAATATTAAGTGTGCGGTGGTTTGACTTTGTAAGGAACACAGAGGTGAGACGACGGACACAGAAACCCTCGGTATCTACTGTCTTCCGGCGAAGGCGATTCGGCTGGCTAGGACATATACTACGTATGCGTCCCGAGAGCCTTAACCATGCTTGCCTATTTTACAAGGCATCAGGTTCTCGGGGTCCTGGTCGTCCACTGTTGACAATTTGTCGTCAGTTTGCGTCAGAGCTGCGGGACGTGGACTTGATTTGGGAGGATGCACGGGAGCTGGCGGCCGATCGCTTGGCCTGGAGGCGGTTTGTGGATTCCATATGCTCCACATAGGGAGCGGATATGGTATGATGATGATGATGATGTTTATTTATTAATTTATTTATGCTCTCACGACTGCAAGATTTGGAATAAGAACTTTTTATTTTATTTGGTAGATACTTCAATTAATTGAATTTATCTTATCACATTGTCAGAAAAGTTATGTAATAAAACCAATTTTAAGGGCCAAGTCAGAATGGCTTTGATTAGTTATTTTCAATCTTAAGTATTGATTCACGAAATCTAAACTAACCTCAATACTTAAGTATTAATATCTAATATATATTTCATAGCAGCTTGCTAAAGGTAGTTATAGTAATTTGCGGAGAGTGATGATTACGGGTAGAAATATTTACAGCTTAACTCGTTACTCCATTACCAAAAATGAGTTTATTGGTCCGTTTATGAAATTTCGTTTACGATAATGAGTTCATTTGTTTTTATAGCTTGTCTATTTTAAAGTAATGCGTGAATAAGTCATTAGAAAATACTGACAAAGTGATTTTGCATGATATTCTCAATTATGATACAACTAAAGCTTTAAAAAAATCAACTAAACTTGTGAGAGTTCGTTAAAATGGGTCTATGCTGGCACATTGAGCAATTTTCGGTTGAAAATTTATAATGGAAACAAATTTACCAAAAAATTTTCTTTGATCATCTTTTTTGTCAATCATACTAATGTAATATTTTTTTTTATTTTCGCTAAAAGAATTAGAGCCCCCGCAGACTATAGACTTTCTATCGGGCGATTGTTTAGTCGGGCTTTTATTCAGTATGAAAATGTAAGCAAGTGCGCATACTACAACGATCCGGTATCGGCCGATTGCTAAGTTTAATAGGCATTGCGATTGCCTTTAAACTATCCTATCGATAAACTATCGGCCGATAGCTTAATCAGTATGGCGCTCTTCCAACTTTAGCGGACACCCATCGAAATATGTATGTATATATGAAGTTAGGAATATGGTAGTTTGTAGATAAATACTTGCTAAACAGAACTTTAAAAATACATAGTTTCATGTTACGCAAAGCAACCGTATAATTCAATTTGCCTTTTTTCTGCTTGTGTTTAAAAACTGTGCAAATTGATACATATTTGTTTTTTTTAAATCTGCTATGGCTTGATAAACATGACATTGGAATAAAAATTGAATAGCGTTTTAAATTATTTACATTAATTTGGATTAGTAAAAGTACATTTGAGGAATGAAATAATTGCTATTTCATTATGTTTGATTACTAGTTTAGCCAACAACCTTATCTAAAGCACAATATTTATGAATCACTTTCTTTATCTAATTATTCTCCCATAATATGTCCATACTATATTTGCGGCCTTGCATTCCTTCCGCATACATGTTACACAAGTATGTTAATTAATTAGAATTGTTAAATTGAATAATATTTAATACTAATCAAATACCTAAAAAAAAGTTCGTGGTAGGTATATTTAACCTACAATTTGACATCTCAACAGAGACGAGAAACTTGGAAGGAAATATGGATATCTAGGCGTTTACATGACCTG
Source organism: Micrasema minimum (assembly GCA_022494985.1). Classification (NCBI taxonomy): domain Eukaryota; kingdom Metazoa; phylum Arthropoda; class Insecta; order Trichoptera; family Brachycentridae; genus Micrasema; species Micrasema minimum. Next base: position 32,218 of record JAGVSP010002288.1, on the reverse strand, counting down.
TCATTGGCTGGGTTAAGTGGCCACTTGATGTATTACAACATTCCCCATTTCACCTAGTATTTGATATACATATCTGCCAATATACAGTAAAATGGCGCGATGCTTCACATGTGAACTCTCTGTCATCCATTGAGAAAATTGCTAAGCATTTTAGCAGAAACCTTTATGATTGCAAGTGAGATTCTTACCGAATTATATCACCTGCTTAGCAATTTTCTCAATGGATGACAGAGAGTTCACATGTGAAGCATCGCGCCATTTTACTGTATATTGGCAGATATGGATATCAAATACTAGGTGAAATGGGGAATGTTGTAATACATCAAGTGGCCACTTAACCCAGCCAATGACAGGTCATAAGCCCTGTAAAACGCCTAGATATCCATATTCCCTTCCAAGTTTCTCGTCTCTGTTGAGATGTCAAATTGTAATTATTAGTCCGTAATGGGTGAAATCCAGTTTTTGCCTACAAGTATTTGGACACACTCAAAATGTTGTTTATATTTAACCTAATTTAATTAATTTTTAAAATATTTTATTTGTTAATTTATCGTATAAAGTATAAGTATAAATGCATTTATATTTATACTAATATTATTATAGATAGAAGCAGAAGTAGTGTTAGGTATTATGTGGCAGAGAATGAAGTTACAATAGTGAGTGTACGTGTAGGTATTCGTGATCAAATTCGCCGGCAGTTTGCGTCAGAGTTGCGGGACGTGGACTTGACTTGGCAGGATGCACGGGCCGATCGCTCGGCCTGGGCACAGTTTGTGGAATATATATGCTCCACATAGGGAGCGGATATGGTATGATGATGATGATGAAAAATGTCAAAAATAATTTTATTTTTAGTGATCTAATCTTGCTCATCAGTCTAACTACGAATATAACAATGATTCATATTTAAATATGCCATCACAGCTAACATTAGTTTCGGTACTAATCATATAATATTGCCTAAAGGCAGATGTATGAACATAATATTTATAAAACACAAACGTCTCTTTTTTTTATTTTGAATAATTTATTATCCTATTCGTTCCAACGAAAATTTTCTATTAAAGTTATTGCAGTCGTAAAAGAAAGATGAAATGTTATATCATACAACGCTAAACATCTGACTTTGTACATTCCAATTATTTCTCAGACCTCATAAATCAATATTTGCATTTACCCCACCGCACCGACCGTCTTGTCTACATATTTTGCAAGCTGCGATATACAATAAAATTATTATTTAGACTTTGGCTAATGATTAGTAATGTAAAACGTAATTAACTACGGTTTATTACAGGTATACGTGATTATTTACTGTCGAATATCTTAAGTGACACGTAATTTATATAATCAGTCCAAAAAAGTCATCACCATATAAATAATGAATAAGTATTTAATATTAATGAATATTTACATTATTATTTTGAGATCCACGTGCAGAGGATTATTTTTATTCACCTGTTATTATTACCTTGGTGTACCGATGCAGTGGCCTATGCACCATTGGGTGCGGATAAGGGAATGTAGTAGTAGTAGTAGTATTATTACCTTATTTAAATTTGTATTTACAATTTTATATTTTTCGTCTGTAAATTTTGGACGTGTATCTATTAAGACTTGTTTTTCATGAAAATCCTAATCCTAATGGCAATCGTCCGTCTTCGAAAGACGATGAAGATGCGGCACTCATCAGGAAGGCAGCCGAGAAAAGCAGCTTCTCTGATGACTGTTTTAGTCCTATACGAGACCAGCACAGTCGACCACATCTCTCACACCTCCAAGTTGTGGCTGCTTCGCTCGCTGTCTTCTCAAACTCTCCAGCCATAGACTGTCATGTGCCGCTCTGCTTTCCCTTAGCTCCCTCCTCCATGCCATCCTGTTCCTGGCGTGATTTTCTCAATTATCAGCGTCTATACGAAATGTTTTCATATCGTAGTCTTTATGAAAATGGCGTTATTATGAAGATTTATTTATTTTTATTTTTTATATGGTAACTGTGTATGGAACAGACGCAGGAATAATAAAAATGTAGGCATATTCTGGAAAAAGTATTTTTTGAATAATTCTTATGTTTAGCTATGTACATAATGGGAAACTGATCAAGAAATCGGTGTACTAACAACTTGATATAGATCACTGATACACTTAAAAATGAGCAACGTTTTTTAAAAAATAAAGGACCTAATCTCATAATGCATTTTTTTCTGAACCTTTCTCGTGGTATTTCACATTGCAAGAATACTGAAAAGTATCACAATACATGTCTATTAAAAGGATTAGTACGATTAAAATATAGATATTATGTAATTTTTTTAGAAAAACTTTTTTGAATATTTCCAATTTTCTCTAAATTAATGCCTCATTATAAGGTACCTATAGATACCTAATCAGTTCATATCTGCTATCTTAAATGAAGGGTTAGAATTGTGAGCTTTTCCATGAAGCGTTGATTCTGTGATAATCTGACAACACAACACAGATAATAATAACAACGATAATTATAACTTATAAACTAAATGGATTTATCTTAATAACAATGATAACAATTAATATGAAGGTGTGAGAAAGGCTAATATTTTCTTTGTTATCTCTCACTGCATTTCGGTTACAATGCAGCTTTTTCCTTTAAACCTTTAAATTAAATACCTTTGTTCGCTTGTCAAGGTGGTCGGGAGATATTCTCATTTGATTGAAGATAGTTTCCGAATAATTATTCCAACAATGAACGCATTCACTTCCATCAGCGCATTGTTCTTCGCTTTTCAAAGCCAAAAGCCGTGGAACGTTCTGAAGTAATGTGCGTTAGTTAACTGTATAATTACGTTTGATTTGAAAATCTTACGTAAGTTTAAATCATTTTACGCGTATCATTCAAATACTAAACAATCACTTGATGCAATCTGTATAATAGTTTGTTGCTATCTTTTATTTATATAAGTATAACTTTCTGTTTTTCTGCTGTTTTTTCCACCTGTTTTTATTAAAAATCAATATACTTTAGATGTATTTTTAAAATTTCTATTTATACGATTAATTACTTTTATAGTGTTTTTATTATTCCCACTAGAGACATCATCTCGTTTAATTTTTTTGATGTGTGCATTTAGGTATATAAATGATTAATTAAACAATATTAATTAATTAATTTATTGAGCGTTAATACTGCACTGGGCCAAAGTGGGTCCTACTGCAATACCGTTGCATTCGACAAACATTCTTTTAACTATTCTATGATATGCTTCTCGGCGTAAAAGTTGATTATTTGACCTAGCGGAAAGCTATATTAATTGATAACTAACAAAGTAAGAAAGACTTCGCCATCTACAGACAGCGAAGAAATATTTTTCTTACAATTTAGCACAAACTCGCCACATTTCTCGAAAAAAGTATTCAGCCCCTGGCATTTTGGATTGATGTTAAATTTAACGTCACCATCGTCTTACTTTATGACTATGATTAGTTATGAAATTGTTGAGGTATAGCGAAACGTAATTTTACTAGGGCCCTTATGAAATATAAGTATAACATGTTAATGTATAATTATTTTGCATGATTATACGTCATTTTTAGATATAAAAATATTTTTTAATGACTTTGTTGGACCACACACTGGAAAATAGTGATTCAAACAACAATTTCTGCCATTTTCTGGACTGTCAGCAGGCATAATTACACGTTATATCATTGTTAAAGATATTTAAATAATTTTTGTAGTGAATAATTAACATATTGATCTTCTAAATCAGTGACTAAATTAGACTAAACTTAGTAATATACCTTCTTTAGTCACTTGAATTAGCAACTTATTCACGGAACATTTTTTGAATTTAGTATTGCTGATGATCGCATCATCTTGTCACACGATGACAGCCGAATGTGTAAGAGGGTGATTATCTGTGTTTCAACTTGTTAAAGTTCGACGTGTCAACATCCTCATTTGAATAATACATGTTTGTACTATGTGAACTTATAGTAAATAATATGCAAAGTATCTACAGGTACTGTTAAGAATGCGAAAATCATTTCTTCAACACACTACTTAACTAACATTGACGCTACACAAATTTTGTTATAGGCAAAATACGATTTTTTCAGATTTTTTAAAATTATTTATTACTGTCCAAAAAACAGTCATGCGAATTTTGGGAATAGGTGGTCGATAGTTTGACTTCGTATGGTAACACTGAGGCGAGGAAACGTATGCAGCAACCTGTAATGTCAAATATCATAAGGCCCAAGCCGTATTGACTGGCCAAGCCAGGGATGGGGAAATATAATTCGAGAAGGGTTTACTGAAAGTAATAATTACAACATAAAATCAATTTAGTTTCGACGTGCTAGATTGGTGCGAACGATATTTTGATTATTCATTTACCAGCACGTCGAAATATAGTGTCAAATAATTTGATTGAATTTTAAAAATACAATCCAGGTTCTCATTAGTTTTAATTTGTTCCTCGTTTTATTTTTACGAAGTTTCATCGTTAAAAACACTTGCTCACAGATATATGATGATCCAAACATCAGCCACAATATCATGTAAACAACCCTTCACAAATTCACCTTCACCAAAACTTTTTTTAGTCATTAAATTATTAGTTATAGTTGTGTGTTTTAGGTAGCATCAAATTAACGACCGAATTTCGTTTATCGAGGACAAAATTTAATCATATTTACTGATATCGATCGCGGGCCGGATTAAAACGCGTCGCGGGCCGAATTTGGACCGCGGGCCGCCATTTCCTCACCCTTGGGCTAGGCCATATACTACGTTTGTCCCCCAAGAGCCTCAACGAGGCATACCTCTTATATAAGGAATCAGGTTCCCGACGTCCTGGATGTCCACTGTTGATAATCCGTTGGCTGTTTTCGGAGCTACATGGACCTAACTCGGGAGGATGCCAAGAAATCAGCCACCGATCGCTTAGCTTGCGGAATGATGATTATGATGATTAATAAGAAAGTAGGGACGTATGTAGGTATTATACTAAACTGATATCTAAACGAAACTGTATCTATTGTTTAAATAAGTAATTAAGAAACTGGCAAATATTTTGAAAAACTTTTGTAATAAACGGCTTCACGAAAAATAGGCTTTTAGGCTTGAAGACAACAAAAAATACGAATACGTTGAAAGGAATAGTTGAAGCTTTGAAATCATGATATTTAGTTATTTATTTAATTACAGGTAAATCAACAATGTGACAGTACTATTATTTTACATTTCATACATGATTTTACTGCACATCAAATACAGAATTACACAGCATTATAATTAGTGACATATTTTTATATTCTTAAATAATTACACCTTATGGGCATGTACGATTTTAAACAATTTCAACATATGTTTGTATCGTAACAATGTACATTCGCTTGGCCTGTTACCGGGCAATGCCCAAACTCACAAAATTCATATGTGATACCTTGGACTGGCGCTGAAGCGTAGGATTGATCATCTTGCCTTCACGTAACAAACTATCAAGATTCACTGCACTTGGTGTACCAATGCAGTGCCCTATGCACGATTAAGTGCAGGTAAAGGAGAGTAGTAGTAGTAGGAACACTGCATTTTAGTTCGTAAATCTAGACGGCATCGTTTTTTACTTAAGTTTCGAACTACGTTGATCACTTTATGGTCATTTAGCGCTTGGATTTATTGCGTTAATTTGCCGGTCGCCAAGGACAAAAATCAGATCAAAGGATCGTGGCTTGGATTATTGCATGGATTGTCGGCCATTAGGAATGGTCGGTGGCGGTGGTGTAATGGCGTATATCCGTGGTCGGATTGTTGAAAGCAAGGTCGTGCGGTCCCCTGTCCGCTAGACCTGTTACCAGGCAACGCCCAAACTCATGTAATCATATTATATCATTATCTATCATAAGAAGAGATATTTCTAGCGTTCGACCTTGCCGATAGATATTAGACACGGAGCTATCCAAAACTACAAACCAAGTAAAGGAGACATTAGCTATCCTTTTTTCATTACGTTTATGAATGTTTACCTGCGGTGTGTTTTTGACAGGTGAAAATAATGCAGAATTTCATCAACAACAAAAAATTGCACAAAAACACCCGTTTTAGACACAAGGATAAAATTCTATTCAATTCACATTTAAAAAAAATCCACTGCCTCTGCACACAGACTATAAAAAAGGAATAATATCAATCTATAATACATTAGATGCAGTCTTGCAGTATTGACAAAAAACATTTTTAAAACTTGCAATAATTTAAAACTACTAATACCATAGAACAATAGCCCTAGGCTTAGGCTGTTTTAATATTTCGTTACTTTTGTTTTGTCGTATTATAATAAAATTTAATAGTATACCTACTCGCATAGTCATATTATTAATTATACATTCATATAAATAATATATGCCTTTTCAAACAAGCACTTCATAATTATACCTAGTGTACATTGTTTTAAAAACTAAAAAAGTAATGCCCTTGAGAAAATGTATTGTTTTATGCGATTATGTCCAGCTTCTATAATCCGAGTATATTGATTTAATAACAAAACTCAATTGAATTAGATCGGATTTAAAAAAACAACCCATAATTTTGTTTATAGAACATAAGTTTCCATTGAAATGTTATTTAATATTATGTGTATTATACATACTCACGGCAACTTGAAACACTTCATCGTAACTTGATTAATGGAGAATTGGAGGGTATGGAAAATTCTTGCTGTTTAATTTAGAAATTTAAATGTACCTACAGGTTGCTACTATTTTTTTATTTGATTTATTCGCTATTAAATTTTCTTGCAAAACCACATTGTCACTATCAAACAGTTTGATTTATCGATTCCTGGCGCGATAATTATCTCTACTCTAATTTATACGATAATATCGAATAATCGAATAATCTTTTTATCAACACAATGTCAAATAAACTAAATCACTTCCTAACGTTCTCACGCCACAGTGCATTGATTTAAGCAACAAAACAACAATTTTTTTTCACAAAATTGACAGGGAGTGATTGCATTGCATTTTATTAATATGTTTCGTATTTTGAATTTGATTTTTAAACCTGTATTTTTTATAGTCTGTGATCTTGATAAAATTATTTTTTATAAAATTAGGTTCATATTACCTATACAAATTGAACCAAACTCTTTTATAAAAACTAAATTTACAAACCGCTCTCTTTTTTATATTTAAAACCACTTTTATTCATGGTATCCTTGAAGTAATTATTCCGCCTGTTTTAAATAAAATATTTATGTTTATTCGGTGGCATATTTTTGCAGGCAATAAATCGTTTGTTTACTTTTTGATGTTAGTTTTACGCCAGAAAGTGAATTTTTTTGCTCAATTAACACAAAATTAAATCAATATTAGTTCGTCGATCGTATTACTCAATGTTTTATGAGGTTTGTGTAGATTTTGTACAACATATTTTGACTGTAGGAAAATAACAGTAAGTTGTTGATTTTTTATTTTAATTTTTAACTTAATTAAAGAGTACAAGTCAGGTTTATGTCCTCTAGATCTGATGTAAACTGCAAACGAGATAACAGCAGTGGACGTTCAGGATATCAAACACCTGCCCTGCAATTCCGGTCGTTAACCCAAACGTCGCTAGACGCCCATTTCTCGCCGAACTGTCAAATCGCTGTCAAATCGTTTATCTCTAACCTTACTTATTCGACAAATTTGCTTCTCCAAAAATGTTGATATTTAAGGCATGTGGAATGCATAGACCTTGAGAGATTCTACCAAGATTCTACTCTACTTTGAAGCCAAAAATCCGATTTCGATTTTTGACAGTGACAGTTAAGGGAATCGGTAAAATGTCTTAAACCTTAGTAGAATCGCAGCGCTTATGCCGGTAGTTTAGTATCTATGGCATGTTGTAATTTACCTACTATTTAGTAATAATTACTACATTTTTTAGTAACAAATTTGGCTGTATTTATGCTTAGTAAGTTTAGCAATATATTGATAATTGAATTACACAGTTACATGGTTTTTTTTAGCTGGACTGTATGATTTCCATTTCCTTTTTATAACAGTTAAATTATTATCCATAAATGTAAACTCAAGGTCCCCCGCGTAGAGAAACAATCGTTATTCTATTAACAAATCCAAGCAGTAATTCATTTTCATAATTACCTTATTCTTTTAGACAGCAGAACATGTTTATTAACGTATCACAAAAACTAGTTGCAACTGTTGTTTTTATTGCCGTCTTGTTTTTCATTACGATACCGGGAAATTTGAGTTTTGCTTTCGTTTGTTTGCAGATATTATAATGAATTACAAGTCCGCATTGATATTGATAGATTGTTTGGGCAATTTGTACAAATTATCGTGGTTGACTGTATCCGGTTCTCAGGAGGCGTAGTTATGATAAACTAATAACTAGTATCTATTGTTGTCCAATCTATAATTACCATTAAATAATTTCATTCTCTACAGACTGTTATTTGCCTTTTATTACAATAATATGGCAAAGCTGTAATTTAAGTTGACATTATGTTTTTTATACGGGTGTTTCCGTTTAAAAATTTCAATATATTTGCAATTATCGACAATTATCCTAGTCATTAGATAGGTAAACAAAATTATTAAAATTAATAAATCGCCTATACAATACATATATATTGTGTCAATACCATATATCAATGGTCCATACTATAAGTTTAGGAGCGTAAAATGGGACTATTGGACAATATCAAGAAGTTTGTTGGAAGACGTTGGATGGGGGAGTCTATGTCGAGAAGCAGACCTTCACGGGCTGTCACAATGATGATGAAACGCTGTAAATTTATGCTTTAGCATAACTTTTCTATTTTTCTATGGTCTATCCCCCTTCACAATTAAATCCCAATCAACACGGGTGTTCTCCAATCATAGTTGAAAAATTTAAAACACAAAAAAAAACATTTCAATGAGCAAACAACAAAAATATCTAGAATAATAAATTCATTCCTCCTAAACGTGTTATATTATAAAGCCATTATTCACTTTGACAGCTTCCACATAATGTCGTGTCGTTTAGCCGCCATTTTGTGAGCATCTGACATTTTGTTGAGAAAGCTCGTCTCTTCTTTACCGACCGCGTCTTGGCTGTATGAACTTTGTATGACCTATTACAGTCTATGATTACAATACTCAATGTCAAATATATTATAAGAGATATACTTCAGTGATTGATTGAATATTGAATAATAGTTTAATAATATGGAAACAAATAAATACATGCATTTTTTTAATAAGGCTAGTCGGAATGTATACCTAAATTAAATATGCAGGAAAACTGACTCCACACATAATAAAATAAGAGACCGTTCTATTCTTGTATTCTATTTATAAAGTAATAGTCTAGAAACACTAATCCCTCCTACTCGTAGCCTAGTGGTACCGATTACGAGTGGTTCGATTCCCGTAGGGGGTCAGCATAAAATATTGATTTACACGTGACTTTCATATTGATACTTCATGTGTGATACCTTCTACTGGTACTGAAGCGTAAGACTGATCATCTAACCTTCATGGAATAAAATGATCAAAAATGAATGCATCGGTACACCGAGTGACAGCCCTATGCACCAATGGGTGCGGATAAGTAGTAAGTAGTAGATTGCAATAAATTAATGTAAAAAATATATGTGTTTAAAAAATTAATTTTCACAGAAGAAATATTATTAAATGTGATACTGCAAGTTATTTATTATTTTACTCATAACGAATTAAATGAACAGCGTTGTTTGTTAAATTTATTAACTGGCTAAATAAATAATCCTTGAAACCAATAAAGGACCTTTCTGCAGTAAAAATCCGTTAGGTCAACTTGCCAACTGCAGCGCATTACGAAATCAGAACTCAAACTATGCGTTTAAAATACTAATTAGATATTTTTCCGAATAATATATTCTAAAATTTCAGATTTTACATGCATTATGTACTTTTAATTACAGGGTGCCATTTAAGATATTTTAAAATGGCATATACCTACTGAAAATCCAATTAATTATTAATATGATAATATTATTGAAAAATATTAGAAGTGTACAATACAGGGTGTAACAAAACTAGATATACAAGCGGGAAACCAATGTAAATTTTTTATCTGAGCTTGAAAAAAAAAATTTTTTCTTCTCACAATTTTTTTTTAAAGTATGGCAGATAAAGCCAAATTGCTCAAAGTCTTATTAAAACGTGTTTTTAATTTTGTTTACTTTATGGGTAGTATTAATTTGAGTAAATACATGATATTTGATAACAATTTGCAGTAAAATTTCGAAAAAAAAATCAACTTCGTACTCAATTTTCTCGAAAACTAAGGGTCAAATCAAAAAGTTTTACTCTACAAAATCGACTCCAAATATAATGTAGATTCACTGTTTTCCCGCTTGTACATCGAGTTATGTTACAACTGTATAGGCGTCGCGACGCCGAGGCTGACATCAAAACAAAAGAGTTTTTTCAAATTTTTCTCATCTTAGATTGTCGCTTAAGCTGTTTATAGTAAATCCATCGTTTACGTTTTTAGCTGAAATATAAGACTAATTGCCGAATTGTTTAAATTCATAATTATTTTTTTGTATTTAATTCATATTTTTCAAGACGATCGCGATCTAGTAAGGATCCAACCTACTTTCATTGTTATTTTATAGTGTTATAAGTGAATATAAAACCACTTTCAAATGCACACTAAGATCTCATATTTCGCACGATATTTCTTTACAAAGCGACAATTGACAATAGAGAGATTTTTTTTACATCTCATTCCACCTGCTAAAGCGTTGTAAAACGTAGTATGTAGGTACAAACCTGCAGCATGGTAAAAGTATTGCATAAGGCAGTATCTACGTGGGTAACTCTTTACAAAACGTATCGTAATAAGACAAATCTGCTCGTAAGTAGGACTAGATGCAATAAACAATGTTTGGTATTGAAAATCACACGTCATTATTGTTTCGTTTCACTAATCCTAATAAGGATAACTGGTACAATTCACTTGTAACTGATACTTGAAACTCGATGAAATTGGACCATTTATACTCCAAGACAGATACATATTCACATGTACAGTATTATTACGCGTCATATTAAATTGTAATAGTTAAAGACTGAGCTTTGCTGTGATTTATGATATAATTAAATTGATTGAAAACGAGGCTAGAAAATAATAATCATAATCTTTAACAGAGCAATTCGCTAATCTAATTTCTTTTAATTGCTTCTAACAGCTCGCAGTTTATGAATGTTTAAGACTCTTTAGTGAATATTAATAATTAAACTAGAGTAATAAATAAAAAAGTGGTCGGCTGTCAAACACTATAGAAGAATTATTGCAAATAGAAGTACGTATGAGGGTATTAAATGAAATTCCTAACAAATAAATAGGAGTAATAAAATAATAATTAAGATTCCTAAAATAGGGTGTGTCTTTTAACGATTTTTTTTTCTTATTTTTATTAATTTATTTTTATTTTTATATATTTACAGAAAAAAAATCCATTTTAAATACATAAATAAGCATAATAGGAATAACAAGCAGTAAAAATAAGTGACAGAACATTAAATTGGTAAAACAAAGACAGTTAGAATAAAATGTGGACACACTCAAGACAGGATCGGGTCTACTTCAGTGGATGTTTAAATCTTGATAGACTTACACCGAAGAAGTCCAGATCCCGTCTTGAGTTTGATCACGAATAATTTTGATTTGTTTTTGGACATATTTCGGTTTATACTCGTAAGTGAACGGGTGGTGGTCCAGTGGCAGGGTCGTTGGCTCTGAGTCTAGAGATCCACGGTTCCCTACTCCGCCAAGACCTAATTCCTATTTTCATGCACAAGCCGCTTGGACTTTGTTTAAAAAATAATTTACAAATTGAAATATGCGCAAATATAAGATTGCATAGATTTCTTAAATCACTATAAAAAAAGTACCTAGAGATAAAAAAAACTATATTTAAAAAATGGCCACGTCATATTTATCGTTCATCGCATAAATTAAATTGATTTTGCAATCCGGATAAATTGCAAAGAAGCTGCCTGAATTTTTGATCGATTAGTCGCGAAAAACGGAGTAAATTTGTTCAATTCGTCGTACAATACCTGTCGTCTGTTTAAGGTAAACATTCGTTTATTCTCCATGGAAACATGATCAATTATCAAGAAAAATGTTTCTTAATAACACGATCTCATTGTACGGTGTGATTACAAAACAAAAGTGTTGTATTCAACAGTTGTTGCCATTTTTTATGCATTTTATTTTGGATACATGTTTATTTTGTTACATAGCGATTTGGCAATACAGTTTTTGTGGCTTTAACGGAATACCGATGTGTCTCATTATGGTAAATTATACTATATATTTCGGTCACGTTTTCACGAACACGGCGCAGTATGGAGCCAACCAATGTTAGGATGTAATTTTCATGTATTTATATTTTTACATGCTAAACACATGTACATCTTAACTAGGATAATTCAATGTTAATGTTGCTAAATGAGGTTTTATATCGAAATAAAGATTACGTTTATTCAGATTGAAAACGTTTGATTATTACAGAAACGCCCATTATTATTTTATGCTTAAATATTTGAGTAGTCATCCTACAAGCCCCGCTAAGTTTTATTCAAATTTATAGTTATCTACCTTTAATGTACTTTACTGAATAAAATTTAGATTTTGAAACTTGTTTTTTGAGTCGCAGTTTCTAATTTCCGCCACGTAGCATAGTGGTAGCGGGTTCGACTGCCGTAGGGGCTCAACATGAAATATTTATTTACATGTGATTTTCATCTTAATATTTCATGTGTGGTACCTTGGACTGGTACTGAAGCGTAAGAATGACCATCCTACCTTAATGTTATAGCCGTTCCTAATTTTAATGTTTTTGTTTTTTTGTTTCAGGTGAGAATTACCATCAACTATTTCCAGTCTCTCGTTGTCGGTGACTGTATTTATTGTAAGTAATAGTTGATATTGATATGTATTGTCCACTTTGGTGTAACACCTATTCGATATTATACCAAATGGGTAGAGATCTGTGTCGTATTTCCTCGCTCTGCAAAGACGTACCCTCGTAAGTGTCCGCTTCGCTTCTTGCTTACGAGTAAGTCTAGACTTATGGGGAATGTATTAGGCTCAGATGAAATGAAATGTATTTAAAAGTACATAGAATCAACTGCACTAAATTATGCTAAACTTTAAGCAAGAAATACTTAAAAATAACAAAGAATAAATGCGAGATTGATAAAAGAAAATATATGTGACAATTTTGTAGCGGAATTCAAATATTGGAAACATGTGCATTCAGAAAAGGTCAAAACGTTTCAAATAAATAAATGTCCTATATTTTTAAATTCCGTTTTTTTTTTTGTCTGAATAGTATTGAATATTTGAAATTTTCACGTGAAAAATAAAAAAAATCTAATTCAAAAGATGCCTCTTAAAAAATATTTCAAAACAGAGCTTATCAAAACGGATTGACCGCAAACGGATGGTTTAAAAGCACCCGTCTCCTAAGCGCACAAAAGAACCAGAGAAGTAGCTATGTACTTATTCCCATTTTAGGCGCTATTTATATCAAAACTTGGTCAATAGAGGCCTTGAAATTAATAGACTCATTCTACCATTTGACCTGCTTTGGCGGATAATCGCAATCACGATATTTTGAAAATTTATTACGGACATAATGATAACGAAAATCCAAAAAAATATTTTCGTACCTAAGATTTAAATCACCACCTAAATAATAAAAATAAAAAAGTATATCCCTACAGAGATGAGGTAGAATTTTTTCCAAATTCAGGAATGTGGATATTCGAGCGTTTACAGGACAAATGACCTGTCATTGGCTGGGTTAAGTGGCCACTTTATGTACTACAACATTCCCCATTCCGCTTATTAGCGAATATCCACACTAGGTAACTTTTTTTAAAATTTTGTATATATGCTACGAATTGAGAATCATTCACCAGCGAGTTCCAAACTCCATCTATGCATTGATATTGAAGTTAAGTATTTATTAGCAAATTACTTTATTTTTGCAATTAAAACTCTTCTGACGAGTTAAATTAAGTACAAGTAATCACTTGCAGATGACTCTGCAATTTATTTTACTTATATTTAGACCAGGAATTTTACACAACATTTTGGGCGTGTTCAAATACTTGTACACAAATCTGGATTTTATCCCAAAACGGGAGTAGGTATATATTTTATTTTATATCCCTACAGAGATAAGGTAGATTTTTTTCCAAATTCAGGAATGTGGATATTCGAGCGTTTACAGGGCTTATGACCTGTATTTTTTTTATTGTCCAGTAGCCAATTGAGTAATGTATTTTTAATAAGTTCTATGCTCATAATCTATAATTGTAAGCCGTGGTTCTGCGGTTTACCAGGAACAATATAGTGGTTTTAATTAACATTTATTATTGATTGGATTTGACGTGCCAACCCAACTCATAGAACAATGCGCCGAGTGAAAGCAACTCGTGATCGACAATCGACGGCTGTGAAATCAATTGACTGTGACGTCACTCCCAACTCACGCACAGGTAACGCATTTCCTAAATGAACTGACTATGACGCGAATAGGGAATAGTTACACATGTGTGCGTAACGTGAACGTGTAAGTGATTAGTAATGCGAGGAAATTTTCTATACTCTGCATATATTTGCCATAAATATTATGTAGGTGGAAAATTAAAAGCATGGCACCGTAAGAAATACTAATAAATAATAACAGCTAGTCTTCGATATATGCACGCAACTCCTGAGGACGTAATTTTATATTAGGTACAATAACACCCAAGAGGTTTTTGAAAGAAATGTAAATATGACCGTATGTAATATTATAGTAAATAGAGACAGATTAAAGCAGGTTGGAGAATTTGTATATTTGGGAAGTATGTTTACAAGAGACGAAAATGTGGATAAGGACATTGAGAGAAGGGTTAGTGCCGGAAACAGAGTTAATGGTGCCTTGAAATCGATAGTGGCAAATAAGAACTTATCGAAAAAAGCAAAATTGGCAGTACACAACGGAGTTTTGGTACCAACCCTGTATGGTAATGAAGTGTGGTGTTGGAAAAAGAAGGATGAAAGTAGACTGAATGCTGTTGAAATGCGATCTCTCAAGCGAATGTGTGGTAAGACTTTGTATGATAGGTGTACAAATGTCGAAATTAGAGCAGAGTGCAAGGCTGAGATAAACATTATCGACAAAATTAAGAAAGGGCTTTTACGATGGTTTGGTCATGTGGAGAGAATGAGTGATGAAAGAACGGCTAAAAGAAGTTTAAATGCAAGTGTGCCCGGATGTAGAAGCCGAGAAAGACATGGCATGACCAAGTACGTCAAGTACTTGAAAGTGGACATGTGAAAAGTCGGAATAATCGGCGTATGTGCATGAGAAGATGTATGAATGTAGAGGAAGCAATGGAAGTCTGTCAGGACAGAGTGGTATGGCGTTCTATCTTCTCTGTCTACCCCTGCGGATAAGTATGTTGGTAGCAAAAGCTACCAACATACTTATTTTGAAGTATATTTATGGTGATCTATTCAAATAAATAATATGAAAATTAATTTACCCCAGCATTCGAATTGAAATTAGTTTTAACATTCCAGTGTTTCGTCAAGAAATATAAACAAAAAACCCGTTAATGATACTGTATTTGGTTCGCAAACTTACAATGTAAGTTTTATTACGTAAACTTATAATCTAAAACTTTTTATTTTGCACGAATCCAATTCAATAATCTATTAGAATCTCTGATAGTCGTGAATTAGTTTCTTATCACGACTTGGTGCATTTATACGACGTTTCACGATCTTCGCACTTCCTATGTTCCGGTTAGTTAAGGCTGTTACACTTTATGGTGGAAATTGATCAAACCACTGTAAATAAACAAGATGATATTACAGCTATTTGCATAACAGTTCGAGTTATATAAAAAATTCTTTCAATTCGTTTTGTTGATTTAACTGTTTAATGCTGAGAAATAAAATTGAATTTGACGTGAAATCAATTAGTGTTGATTTTTATGTAAGTATTTGTAACAATTAATAATATTATTTGTGTAGTAATTACGTTTGAAAGAAAACTAGATTTTAATTTGTCTCGTAAATTAAATAGAAAAAAACGACTATCATCAAAACTTTATTATTACTTTTAATAAATCGTTTAAGCAAAGGCCAATGTTCTTTGAATGAAACGGATTTCAATAATTACTTTGTAAATATGAAATTAATTGCATAGACGAATTAGTTTCTCATTTCTACTTGAGTCTTTATATTATTCGGCACCACAAAATAGCATTTTGATTTATTGTTGAACTTTTGATGTACCGTGTCCATGCTTAGACTGTTACGTCATTATATTAACCTTAATTACAACTAAGTTCAATTTAATATCTGTAAAGTAGTAGTAATTATAGTAATAACCTGTGATTAATATGCTAATTAATTGTTTCATTGTGATAAAAATCAATTAAGTCGGTCAAAGAGATTTGGTTCAGCCTACATGGCATTAGCGTAAGATCGATTGTTTATTTAAGTCTAATTTTAATGATTATGAGGTCAAATATCTTATTTTGCAAAGCGAATTATCATATTTTCTCAGAATATTACCTACTTATCAACTTACTTAAATAATACGAATAATTAAGGTAATATTGAAATATTAATACATAGCTAAAGTAATATTGAGATATTTTTTCAAAAATTTACGCAGTCACTTCTGATTTATAAAGTTATATTTTATTATAATTTTTAAATGTTCAAAGTTATTTCCCGACTGTTTGAAAGCGGTAACAAAATTTATGTCATAAGAGCTCAAATGCGTCTTTTTTTATTTAAAAAAATGCTACCTATAAAAGTAAGTGCGTAATGCACCTGTGTTTTTTTTCAAGTATCAAAATATCCTTTTTATTACTATAATATCTAGTTTTACCAAACATCCGAAGTTTATTAAAATTTTCAATCCATTTAAATGGAAATATGACGTTGCTAAAACGTTGCATGAAACAAGATAAAAAATGTTAAAGACCTCATATGGAAATATGTATTGAATGTTTTGTTTTCAAAATAGAACAGATATTTCAAAACTGAGTTTTATGTTAATTTTGCTTTCTTTTGCTTTATCATTTTGACAGTGCCCTTGAAATGCAAAGCATGTCACAAAAATAAGAATGTGAAATCAAACATTATGTTAATTTCTAGAAGATTCTTTGCATCTCACGATACGTAGTAGAAAAGTGCATATATTTTACGATTTTGTCGCTAATAACAACTTCTAAAATTTAGGTGGCTGTGCTAATTTATGAGCGTATTATATAAATAAACCAAATTTTTTTAAATACCAGAACTATCGTATTTTTTATTTTTCATTCAGGTGATTATTTTAAAAACTAAAAAATCTAGAATATAGAACAGAAGAAAAGATTGTCAGTGCATTAAGGTAGTATGATAGCATACTACATAAGTATAAAACAATTATTTTCGACACAGACGGACTGGTGACTGATTATTATTATCTTACCTTTGTGTAGCAAATTATCAAGAATTACTGTACTCGGTGTACTTGTAAATGCAGTGTCCTATGCACCTGATAAGGGAAAGTAGTATTAGTAGAGTCATAGGTAAACTAATCACCTTCGCGTGGGTTGACATTTGACTTAATTACGTGCCTGAAAGCACCTGAAAGTCTATTTCATCTGAAAATTAATGCGATTTTCTCGTACTCGTAATTCAAATAAACTTAATCACTTGAAATTGTAAAAGTACGTTAAGTAATGTACTCTCGCGTCATGAATACAAAACTGCCCTAGCTCTTAAAAGCAAACTTTTAGGAAATCGCAAAATTTTTGTTTAGTTTGTAAATTATATATGTTTAAATTTAATATCTCGACACAGTAAAGAGATAGAAACTTTTTTCTTAAACAAAAATGTGACAGTCAGTCAGGGTGAACTGTAACGTGTTATTCTCAGTTCATTTTCGGCATTATTAGGACTTAGTACAGTGTAGCATTCATGGTGCGAACTGTTAAAAAATTGCTCGAAAGAATTTGAATAATCAGCAATTCAAATTTTGTTTCTCCATCGGATCTGGTCCAGCGGGCAATGTTACGGTTGCACAGCATTACGGGGAACAATTACCGTAACCTTACTTTGGCCAGCGGACAAAGTAAGAAGAACTTTCCATTTCTGGGGTCAGGCCAAGTTGCGTCACACCAAGTTCCGAGAGTCTGATCTTCAGATATTGTATGGGGCAGCTATGTAGATGATTCTGCCTCCGTGGCTAATGGGATAAATCCAGAACTAAACTAGCACAGCCGAATGCAACTAGGGATGTAAATATCACAGACAAAATATCGATTTATGCAATTACATCGATATTGTAATTTACCAGTTAACCATCGCGCTTTTATCCTCGAAGGGTTTGGCAGAGTATAAAAAGCCATACCCTGTAATACCCTTTGCTTCATCCACATTTATACATCTTCTCGTGCACGCACTCAATTACATGTACGTTTTCAAGCACTTGGATTCATGCCATCTCTTTTTTAGAAATCATCGACTTCTACATTCAGGCACACTGGCATATTAAAATTTTTAGGCGATACATAGGTATTGCAAAAAAAATCCATATGCTAGAAAAAGTACCGATTTGCGAGAAAGAAATCGTTCATAAAATCATTTGGAGCACATTAAAATTACTCTAACAGACAAGTTTATTAATTTCGTCCAATAGCGTAACAGCAACATTGTAAAAAATTGCTCGGACAGACAAGTTTTATCGATCCTGTAGATGTAAAGCATACAATTTTCAACCTTTCTCAGTCTGTTCAATTTGTCGATTCTGAAATATTGTAATGTTATTTTTCAATAATATATCGATACTTTTGAAACGTCGAATTATCGTGCGCATCCCTAAATGCAACGCTAATGACTAATGACCAAAGACGAATAACTTAGTCGAAACGAAGAATTTTAATGGTAAGATATTTAGCAATGTTTGACTTATAAGGTTTACGACGAGTTAAACTCACAGCTTTGATACATTGTAACATCTTATACAAGTAGTTAAAATAGTGTTATAATAACATGTTTTATGAATTAGCAGGTTTTCCAATAAAATCGAGATTTCGATTTAGCGTTTTTTGGTTGTCACTTGAAATATTTACGTATAAGAATACATTCAGATTTTTCTAAAGAGACTTTTTTGAAATAACTAGATAGGCATCTTTAGAAAATACATCGCCATACACGAGAGTCATTGTGGAATATTTATTTTAATGTGATTTTTACATAAAAATATTTCATATTATGTGCTACTTGGACTTGCGCTGAAGCACAAACCTGATCATCTTGTCTTCATTTAACGAATGATCAATGTTCACCGCACTTGGTATATTAATGCAGTGCCCTATGCACCATTGGGTGCGGATAGGTGAAGAGTAGAGTAATAGTATACATGGGAAGTTTTAAAGATCGGTTGATATATTTCTTATTTAAATTTTTATGACGTATTATCTCCGGAAAAGTTTTTCACTCCGAATATGCAGTAAAATATATATTTTTAAACTTATGTATGGATTATTTATTTATGCGGATTTATTTAATAATTTTGGACCCGCAAGTGATTTCAATTAGTGAAATTCAGTTGTTGGACCAAAATCGTATTCAAAATGAATAACCAAACAGAATTTTAATATACAGAACTGTAGGAGTTGTTTGCGTAATATTGTTATGACAAATATAATTTATTAATATGTGTGAGAACTGATCAAAGCTTGTTAGAGTACAAAACCAAAAACTGAAATTAAATCATTGGGTGTTGTTTCGATTGAAAAAATAATCGGGCACTCTTGTTAGATTACCCGTGCTGTTTAAAAGCGGCAATTGAAAATATTAAAACACACATTGATAGATAGAGTTGTGGCAAATTCAAGCGACCTGGATATCGAATATGTGACTATTTTAAAGTTAATTTCACAAGAAACACAAGTCAAGATCGTGATTTTTCAATTCTATTTAATTATTATGCCGCGTACAGGTGATTACTAAACACAACTGTTTATGACCATTTCCCTGTACGTTCCAAGTACGACTGGTGATAATGCCACTACATATGATTACAATAAGATGATGCCATTTCTTGTTGTGAGTCAGAAATACTAAATGTATGGACCAAGTGTGTCAGGTGTCGCCTAGGCCTCTATGCTAATCGAGTCAGCCTACATAACCGCGGCAGGTTCTGATGCTAAAAGATGTCCCAATTCGCCGATCCGCCAGCCACCGAAATCGCCAGAATTTACGAGAATCTGCCGTGGGAAACAGAGAAATGGCGTGTTACAGTTCAATTTGTGTAATAACAGAGTTACGTCACCGGCGCTTCTATTGAATTACAATTCAACAAACATGGCAAAAATTAAACTAGGCTAAATGTAATAGTAGTTAACATCCTACTGAGAGATTACACGTGATTCCTGAATAATCGCTGGAGTATTTTTCTGTTGATAAAGAGAGTGAAAGTTCTCTGGCTGAAATAAATCCTTATGTACTATTGTGACGCTTGATTTAGTATTTTAAACGTTACTTCAACGACACTTCGTCACACACCAGGAAGCCTCTCCGGTTAATGGTCAGCTAATTATATTGCTTGGTAATTCTATCTACCCCGTTAGTAATGAATTACCACTGAAAAATCAGACTATTTCACTTATTTGTACATTCTTAAATCATCATAAAACATTACGCAATCATTCAATTCAATTAAGCATCCTAAACTAATGAAAGCAGTCCAGCAGATGCTCAGTGGGAGATCGTGATGGTTGCTTTTTGGTTTATTTTTTGTTTGTAAAACAACAAATTATGATGTAGGTACTTAGTGGGGGATTTTACTGATTTAGCCCACAGGCACAGGGGTCTTGAACTGTTGTAAACTTGATCTCTTTTTATTATTCGAAAGATATTTTAATCCTTGTTTGTTTTTTTGTGCGTCAGGGGTCAAAAGTGGCTGTTACCCAGTTTTACTTAAAACAGGTTTGACAAAATTTCGAGTTTGGCATAACTAATCTCAAGGCCATTAGGATTTGGTGTTGAATTTCAGATTTTGATTACAACACTTGAAATTTGCCTATCAATAGTCTGCGGAGAATTTCCATCAGATTACGCTGTTTTGCTGGCGTGTCTGATTATAATAAAAATGTCTTTAATTTTATGCAATAGGCATAAAAATGCCGTTAATTAATTTGACATTGGCCAGTTGTCTTTTTAATATGGAATGTGTGTATAAATGAATAAGTGCAACAGGATAGAGATAAATTGAAATCGCTGCACCAGCTTGACGTTCAGTGATTCATTTGACCAGCTGTTCTACATCGTTGGATGATTTAAAACAGAATTCACTAAACATAGAAAAATGCAAGTATTACTAGTAATATTTTCAGGGGGGAAAATTAAAGAATAAAATATAAAAAATAGCAATGTTCTAGTTTAAATAAATTTCTGGTACATGATGTGTATCTGTTTGGTATTACAATGCCCCTGTTCTCCTTTTTTGGCAAATTTAAGTTATCCATTAATGGCTCAGTTTCGACATGGCTCTTCAGGCAGAAAAAAGAGCTATTGTTTATAAAACTAAGCCCTTAACGTGAGAAGTGAAATGTAAACTATCCCAAATGAATAGCAATTCTCGAATCGTGCCATTAACGGACATCCAGATGTTTAAAGAAGAGTAAATTTTTATAGTTGGGATGAATTAATTATTCCAAATATACGTGATGTTTTTTAGTGGTTTTTGCGTAAGTAGAGTTGAGAAATATTGAAGCTTTGTTGTAGTATTATTGAAGTATTATAGGTAGGTACCACGTATCACAAACTTCTTTGTAAAGCCTTATAAAAAATTGAAATAAATTTTTTCGTGTTATCTACGGGGACGTATTGATCAGAATTTTTTTAAAGTTCTGCACGTATCAAGAAAGTTTAGGAATATTCCTCATTTGTTTTCGTTCATTACATAAACGTAAGCGGCAGATGGAATCGTAGTTTTTTTTAAATAAAAAAATGCATGGAGTTCAAAATCGAAATATTCAATTCCTTACAAAACGGATAGGGAAGGGAAAATCGCCCAAGACTCAAAACTTTTTTATGGCAGGAATCACAATACGCACCAATGTATATCTTGCAGTATCTATCATGAACAAATATGAACTGCCTGAAACTTTTCATATTTCCTTTTTTTACTTGGCGTTTTCCCGCCAGCCAGACCGCTTCGATTAATTATTATTGACATACGAACACCATGTACAGGTGATTAGCTACTAAGTCACTTGTTCCGTTCGTTCTTCATCGATTTCTCTCTTCACGGAGAATGACGTTCGGTCGAATCGTGATGCGTGAGTCCACCGCTCCTCGGCCGGTTAGGAAGATAGGAAGCCGTGTTCATTGTACCGGCTGCTGAACGTGTGAACATGCATTAAGGCCGGTGATATTACGCGACTTGATGTATCGGCTGTGTGAATACAAACACAGTAACACACAAAACGTAGAGATGCATACAACATCCAAGCACCTACAAACATTCGTATTTTTTCTCTCAGTTGCTCGATCACAGATCACTATCGACGCGGTAATAAGCGACGTGATAACGATTTCTTACCGTTTTCGCGATCACAATGGAACACAATGCGTTTAAAAGTTATCGATCGGGATTATTAAACGAGCGCATCAAGTCGCGAGCCCTTTCCCGAGATATATATTCTTCGCACATATCTTCATTCAATCTTTCTCGAGTGCCGTATTGCATTTAGCCGGCGTTCAGCAAGCCAAATATTGAGAAAAGCAGTCGACATAATAAACAATCCGACATGCGCGTTGATTTGACGTTTGACGTTTGGCCGCGATATCGCGTGCCGAGCATTCCCGAGCGTTGCTTCGGCAATGCTCGGCTCGGCGAACGTGGTATGAACGTATGTTCATTGTGATCGGTCAAATCGTTAACACGTGGTTAGCACGTTTTTAACTACGTCGATAGTTATCTGTGATTGAGCTCCGGGGTAGACTATTTCAATTCCTGAGATCATCATGATATATTTATTTAAATGTGGTTTTGAAAGTTGTAATTTCTGTAACTTTTGTAATGTCTAGCTTTATGTAGCTTGGCACAATCATCATCATTCCATATCCGCTCCCTATGTAGAGCATGTGGATTCCACAAACCGCCTCCAGCCAAGCAATAAGACGTCGGTTCTCGTGCGTCCTCCCAAGCCAGGTCCACGTCCCGTAGTTCCGAAACAAACCGTCGACGGATTCTCAACAGTGGACGTCCAGGGCGCCGACAGCCCGATGCTCTGGTAAAATAGGAAAACATGAAGAATAGGAAGAATACATACGTAGTATGTATTATATGACTGGCTGGGCTTGGTGCGTACAATAGGTGTTTTTATTTGCAAAAATAAAAAGCATTTAGATACAAATCGTATCATACAATGATGTTTATTTTATAAAGATATGCTATTTTCTTTCGTTCCCTGTCATGTCCCAGTCCTAGGAAGATTAAGTCAATTTTGTCTCAATCTCAACTTGTCAAAAGGAAACAGAATGCTTGAAATGTTTTAGATAGTGAAAGATAGATATAGTTATATATTTCCTTTTATATCCTTACATAGATGAGGTAGAATTATTTCAAATTCAGGAATATGGACATTCGGTGAATGATTCTCGATTCGTAACATATATACAAAATCAAAAAAATCTTACCTGGTGTGGATATTCGCTAATAAGCGGAATGGGGAATGTTGTAGTACATAAAGTGGCCACTTAACCCAGCCAATGACAGGTTATAAGCCCTGTAAACGCTCGAATATCCATATTCCTGAATTTGAAAGAATTCTACCTCATCTCTGTAGGGATACAAAATGAAATGTATACCTACTCCCGTCTTGGGATAAATCCAGATTTGTGTACAAGTATTTGAACACGTTCAAAATGTTGTATAGATATAGTTTTTTACTGCAAAATACAAATGGAACATAAAATTTTGACAGTTCTCTATTGGATAATAGGTTTTTTAAGGGCTTACTGTGTTTATGTTTGGGGCATCGGCGTATCTTCATCACTCAAGCCGTGGTCCGCGGAAGGCGAGGAAAGTGACCAATCTATATTCCGGGGCCATGCGCGTGCGCCAGAGAAAGCGCGCGGTGCGTCACGCATTGCAAATTGCTATGGCGCATGGCGGGACGTTCATTACCAACCTTATCAACCAACCTGATGACATTACTAACTGCTTTTCGTAACATCTACAAGTTTTTATGGCACCCTTGGAACAAGTCACTCTAAACTTGGTAACCAGTTGAATCACGAGTAGCGCATCTTTTATTTTTTATTTATTTATATCAAATACATGTATTATCTATGAGTTACATATACTTAACTGATTATGGGCCTTAAAATAATTACATTTATGATAACATATTCACAATGGAACACACAATTACTTGTATAAACACAAAAATATTATAAAAAGGGATTGATTTGTAATACACTTAGATCTGCCTTGCAGAGTAAATTATTTAGAAAAAGTAATGACACGAAGATTCCGCACCTTTAATTCTTACCAATACACTTACACGGGTCGACCTATCAGAGCCCTTCGATTGCCGGCAAGCATCCGCCCACACACCGCAAAAGGTATGGGCTTTATATAGGGTTACAGTAACAGTATACAATACTAACCCGTTCCTTACGAGGAGCGTTCATGAATTTTACCATGCATCTTAAATGACTTTATTTAGGCTTTATATTTATTATTTGAATGTAAACAAATATAAATGAACACCTTCATGTGGAAAGTTACACCATCTTTTTTGTTAATTTTATACGTACGGTTGTAACACGGTTTCACTACACAGGAAGGCATTTCGGAATGTTTTCTGAACGTCCGACTCGGCCGGCGGTTGAAGAAATACTGAATACGCGTCTGGCGGAGTGGAGGTTTTGGCGGAGTTGAAGTGTCATTCATTTCTTGGGTTCAGTTCAAATCTAAGTGTATTAATAAATCAATGTAACAAGGAAATTTAAACTCACAATACACAAATATGCTAATTATCACCTTCCACATACTGCCTGAGGCAATACAGCTTAAGGCTGTAAGCCACATTATGAGATCCTCTAATACACTCAGGAAGACTGTTATATTCCTGACAAGCCAGGTACAGCAGAGACTTGAGACCAAATTTTGTAGTACAAGTATCAGGTGGATGTAGTTTGTGTCTTTGTCTTGTGTTACTGTGAACATCACGGATATAAGTGTACTGAGTATTAGTGTGGGCTTCATTACTTATAATTTGAATCTGAGTATATACAATTTATTATCTATTCCGGTAACTCAGTAGGTTGAAAGTGTTCCATTGTAAGGTACCGCTTGTCTAAATATTTGAGAGAACTTGAGTATAAATTTTTGCACCCAACACTTGAATTCAGGCGGTTACATGAGGGAACTCGGTAACGTAGGAAATGTATTGTAGTGATATCGGTAATACTACCGTAGGTAGTTTTTATCATGTAATAAAATGGTCAAGATACACTGCAACTGGCGTACCAATGCAGTGCCCTATGCACCATTGGGTACCGATAAGGGAAAGTGGTAGTAGTTTATAAAAAAAACCTTCAGCGATCAAATGAGTAGTACAAGTTATACAGGGTGTAACAAAACTCGATGTTCACGGGAAACCAGTGAATGTACATCATATTTGGAGTCGATTAGGTAGGAAAAAAATTGATTTGCCCCTTAGTTTTCTAGAAAATTGAGTACGAAGTTGTTTTTTTCCCCAATTTTTCTGCAAATTAAATATTATGTATTTAGTCAAATTAATACTATCCATTAAGAAAAACAAAATTTTAAAACGCGTTTTAATAAGAAATTGAGCAATTTCACTTAATCTGCCATACTTATGAAAACTTTTGTGAGAATAAAAAAAAAGTTTTTTTTTAAAGCTCAGATTAAAAAGTCATATTAAACAACTGTCTAAATACGATGTAGATTCACCAGTTTTCGGTTTTACTACGAGTTTTGTTACACCATGTATATTATGTTTTATAATAATTCTTTCCCCTTCTCGTTCAAAAGATTTTATTTATCACAAATAAATGTGTTTCTAAGACTATTGTCTTCGTTCATTGTTTCTTGACAATGTATTAATTAAATCATATGGACCCTAACGGCTGATTCATTTGAAGTTGTTAATTATTACCATAAGAGTTCGGTTGTTACGATAAGAATTTTAAATAATTAGTTCACTGAATTGCTAATAAATGATAAATAAGACAACATAACAGGAAGAAAAACTTTTAGCGACTTGAGATGGTTAGATGGAGAAGAAAAATTAGACGAAACTGGCAAGCACACTTATAGATAATTGATAATGGACAACAGTATAACCAAATCCCTGATTAATCTCTGCTAATCCGGCTTTTATATTCTTGCACAATCCATGCAATACTCTAATGGCTCAATATTTGTCTACATAATAATGCTTTACCAGATTATACGCAATGATTATATTGTGTTTTTCCTAGTAAGACGTAACGTGTCAAAAATTAACTTTGTAATTTAATGATTTTTCCTAGCGTGCGCAAAATCATCATAATACGAGTACTTACATAGCGCAACTAGGAACCAGTTTACGCTAAATTGCATCAATGAGATCTTGTGATAAAATTCTGGTTGGGTTACCACATAATGTGCATATCTATTTCAAAGTACTATAAATATTTCTACGAAATTAAAGCGGGTTAAAGGAACAAATATATATTTAATAAAAAAATATTACCCAGTAGTTAAGTGAAACCAAGCCTTATTGAATAGAAACAAACAATCAAGTCAATGAACTTTCTTATAAGGCAGCTTTTTTAAATGGCAAATAGAGAGACAAGCTTTTGAAACACTCTCGCGAGGTTGACTGAAAGTATGAGATTGAATTATTTATGTCACTTCATAAATTTAATGACGATTCTTCGATTCCGAATTACACATATAAATGTCTCTCAACCCAGAGATATTTATAAATTCTTGAGCCTGTTGACAGTTGATTGAAGACAGTTATCGCATTTTATGAAGGTACAAACACGCATACAAGGAACCAAAAACAAATTGATTTCCCTCGTAAATCGTTCATTTCGCACGTGATAAATTATACCTAAAACACGTGATGTGATTATTTTCGGTGCATTTTTCACTTCACCGTTACGTGTGGCATACATAACACGCTGTATTGGTACTAATTTGGACATGAAGTTCGCTGCTAGCTATTGCCACTTGAATAAAAACGTAATGAACGTAATGCGTTGGTGCTATTCCATTTTTATTATTGATTGGATCATAACGGTTCAATCATTATTTGTAAGGTCGTTTGGTCTATAGACAACTGCGTTATTATTAGCCTAGATAGGCTCGTTATTTGTGCTCAGACGATTATGCATCTTATTGAGTAATATTAGTTATGAATGCGAGCCAATTTAATATTGAAATTAATATCAGATGTTTGAAGTGCATCTACATAGTGTAACAAAACTCGTAGTACAACCCGAAAACTGGTGAATCTACATCATATTTGGAGTCGAATGTGTAATATGACTTTTGTTTTTTTTTTAAATTTCTTCTCGTAAAAGCTTTTATAAGCTACCTACCGCAGATTAAGTAAATATGCACAAATTTCATATCTGAATGCCCTTTTTATTTTGTGTTCTTTATGAATAGTATTAATTTGACTAAATAAATGATATTTGCCTAAATTAATCGAAAAAAAATCCAAATAAAATCCAATCTAATATACTATGCATGCCTCCCGAGAACCTTTACTATGCGTTCTGGACATCCACTACTAACGATAACTTGACGATAACTTTGGAAGATCCACGGGAAATAGCGGCCGATCGCTTATCGTGGAGAATAAATTTATGATGATAATTTTTTATTTTTAAAAAATTATTTTAATATTTTTTTAATTAATTATTTATTTATTTGTCCGCCTCATAGCATAATAGTAGCCCACTTGGTTACTGTGCATGAGCTCGCAGATTCGATTCATGGGGTCAACATGAAATATTCATTTACATGTAATTTTCATATTAATATTTTATGTGTGATACCTTGTACTGGTTCTGAAGTGTCCGACTGATCATCTTAACTTGATGTTATAAAAAATGATCATGATACACTGCACTTAGTGTATCAATGCAATGCCCTATACACCAATGAGTGCGGATGAGGGAAAGTAGTAGCATAATTATTTCACTCTTTATATCCATCGATATCTGGAATTTTCTAGAAAATTCTATCAATTTTTTATTACCTTGAAAAGTTTCAGTGCATTTCGCTACAATGACCAATACATCTGTACTTTGTGACGTGTACAAATGAAAATACACGAACATTCAAACTCAAAGCAATAAATAAATGTTTTCAATCTCGGAGAAATATTATTCTTCAGTTGTAATCTGAGAATAATTTATACCTGAAAGTGTTTTCCACTCACCAAGATGTCGGAATAATCTGATCGCTCTTTGAATGTACCATAAACAATAAAAATGTATATTATCTGTATTATTTGGTGATATCTGTCACTGACAAGGGTTGCCAGTACGCAAGTTTTTTTTTTTAAATTTATTAATTTGGTCTTTACCGATATATCGATAATTAAACCACATACAAACATAACATTATATGATTACATATTTAACAATTTTAAACCTTAACTACATACAATCTAATTAATTTTCATGGTAAATAATTTAAAAAATTAAATATAAATACATTGAAATACCAAATTGTAATCAGAGAATTAATTATACATATACCTATTATTGTTCAAAAGTAGATCATATACATAAGCAATAATTAATTTTTTTATAAATCAAATCAACAAAACAATAATAATATACACATAACATGCATTATCAGTAAAAACCCTTTTCAAAAACCTGATAACCCATATTTTACATATAACCACCAAACTTATGACTAATTCCTATTATTGTTTATTGTTTACAATTTTTTTTAAATTCGTTTGGAAGTATGTAAATGCACTTTAAATGTCCATGTTTATTGTTTACAATTTTTTAAAATTCGTTTGGAAGTATGTAAATGCACTTTAAATGTCCAATGTGACATTTGTGCTTTTTCGGGAGACGTTTTCCAAGAAAATCATTGAATGAAGCTTGTTTAAAATAACTGGTAAATCCAGTTAACGTCATTTTATTTTAGGCTCTCCCTAAAAATCAAATTGACACAAAAACGGTATCATAAAAATAAACATGTATTATTACGTGAATTATTAGTAAGGTAATGTGTAGAAAATATATTGTATTATGTTGGTATTTTGATCGTTTTAGCTTGAGGGCTAACGGCGACCTTTACAACTATTTATCATGTTATTCTGTGACTGAATAATAATTATTATGTAGTCAAAACCAGAAACTATACGAACTTTCGATTTCAGTCACATTGCTTTATACTTTATTTTATGCTATTATTTCAGTGGAATTTGTATTTATTTGCATAACGCTTTAATAAACATAAATCTCAGACTAGTTTTGTATAATTTAAACATTTTAAACTTAGTAAATGTGGTCACAAAAAGAAACGAGTTAAGTAAGGAAAAAAAACTGTGAAATTGTTTTAAGCCAGAGTTATAGTAGAACATAATAAAACAATAATTAATTTTTAACATTTTTAGGGGTCAGCACGAAATATTTATTCATATGTGAATTTCTAATTAAAATTTTCATATGTGATACCTTGGACTGGCACTGAAGCCTGGTCATCTTGCCTTCATGTAACAAATTATCAAGATTAACTAAACTTGGTGTACCAATGCAGTGCCCTATGCACCGTTGGGTGCGAATAAGTAGGGAATAGTAAGGTTTCGTAGTGGAGTTAAATAAAGGCGTATATGTATAGAAATGTGTTCAACTTGTTTTGGCGTGTAGTGAAGTTGTGTACAATATATATATTACAACACATAATATGTATGATACACACACACACCCTTACATCCCTTCACTTTCAAAAGACACATAATTAGTTAAATTTTTATTATTGTTATTTCTTTATTATGTTGTATTGAAATTGTATTATGTGTCCAAAACCAAAAAATTTAAACTCTAAAAATTTTTTTTTAATATTTACCTACATAGCTATAGAAAAATTCGGAGTCAGTATTTAATTTTTAAAACTTAAAAAAAAATCAGAATGAGCATTCAGCGGGTAAAAATAATATTCTATAATGGTAAGGATCCAATGTAATTTGTAATATTATCTCATTGAGATTCAACTCTCAAAGAAATATCGGTAATATGTAAATCCTGTCAGTGTAAGAGCTGCGAACTGTCAGTGACTGGATTAATACAAATTATTACTCACCCAATATCTCAACAAGTAAGACAAGGCTTTTTAAAAGCTTTTTTCTTTTTACTTTCACGTTGATTTGTTCAATTTAGGATCCAAGTCGGTTTTCTTTATTATCAAGGCGGCGAATTGAGGCTGTATGGGCGATAATCGACTGTCTTTTATTCATTTGTTTAAATGTTATGTAAAAATTTCGTTATACTCCTGAAGGTTGACACCTTGCTAATGTGTTTTGTTTAAGAAAAATGCATATTATTTCTCTTTTTTTAAATAGAAAAAGTTTTGTTGGTTAAATTTTTAATTTCAAACAAAAAATGTAACAAAATACATGGTGTAACAAAACTCGTAGTAGGTACAACCCGACAACTGGTGAATCTTCATCGTATTTGGAGACGATTGTGCTATACGACTTTTTAATCTGAGCTTAAAAAAAAAAAAAATCTCCTCACAAAAGTTTTCATACGTATGGCAAATTAAGTAAAATTACTTAAATTCTTATTAAAACGCGATTTTTAATTTTGTTTTCTTTATGGATAGTATTAATTTGACTAAATACATGATATTCGATACCAATTTACATAAAAACTTCGAAAATAAAATCAACTTCGTACTCAATTTTCTCGGAAACTAAGGGTCAAACAAAAAAATAAAAATTCAACAAAATCGACGCCAAATATTATGTAGATTCACTGGTTTCCCGCTTGTACATCGAGTTTTGTTACACCCTGTATAAGGTGTATTTAGTTCGTATAATTTTTTATTTTTTTTAAGAAATTGCTTAACTATCGAAAGTAAGTCAGGGATTTTTTAAATTTTCCGACCCATCTTTTTAATTCTGTATTACCACAGCTGTTATAAAAAAACCTGATATATTTTATAATTATTCTTTGCTCTAGGTGTAACAATGCAGTCCTCTGTGTACCATTTAATTTTTTATGTAGGTACCTTTTGCAATATCCAATCGCGTCAGGAGTATTGACGTAAATATGATACAATATTATATTAAAAATACATTTAAATGCAGGGTCTTCAGGTAATATGGGTTGTATTAAGTAAGTTAATATACGGCATTAAGGGCCCGGGGCGAGTGTCTGTGATACTGGCTTATGTAATCACACAATCCCATAATATTTATTACTAAACTGGTTGTATGCCACATGAAACCAATTCACCAAAAATCTCTTGACAGTGGAAGTATTAGGTATGTGGAATTATCTTCTTAAATTGTTTATTTCGTTCAAAGCATTTGCATTTCATATTAAATGATATAAATAAAACACTTTGATTTTTGTCCACTGAGTTTATACATTTTAACACGACATTTTCGGACACGCAGTACCTACTGTCCATCTACAGGTGTATTTCAGTACTGCGTGTCCGAAACATGTCGTGTTAAAATATAAATATAAACTCAGTGGGCAAAAATCAAAGTGTTTTATTTATAAAATTCAATATGTTATTCCACAATGTTAATGCCGATTCAATAAATAAGCTTTATATTAACTTTGACATTTACTTGAATAGCCCATTCAAATGTTTTTCTACAGGTTTTGTCACTGATCCGCAATAAGGAATTTTATAAAACTATTTTTAATACGTTACGTTGTTGTACAAAGTTATCTCACTCACTGTCGATTCATAAACTCAATTAATTTTTATAATAAAGAATAATAAAAAGAATAACAATTAAAAATCTATTTTTGAGACCTTTTCATTACCTATTTGTAGGTTTGGATTGCACCAATCGCCCGGGAAATCTTTCAAACCACAGAAACGATTTCTCGTAAAAACAAAGATATTAATTAAATTGAAATTATCATTAA